>JBDJHY010124019.1:0-13670 GCA_039654485.1 Withania somnifera
TCCCCGATTTGAGGACGACATGATAGTACATTTATTTTATTTTTTTGGCCTATAAGACCTGCTTTTCAACACGTGTTGCTATTTGAAAATGTAGGTCTTATTGTTTGTATTTTCATCCCTAGTCTAGTAATTTGTTTAGTTTCACATGGTATTTGTTGTGTTGGAGCGTCGGTTAACCGTGCACACACTTCGGGGATTTTTTCCAGCGTCCAGGTAGGCTAGGTTTAGTTATATTCACTAACGATTGGGATAATATTAATATGCTTATGATATTTCTAGTAGTGTGGGATAGGTTATTTAGTTGATCTGTGAATTTCAATTGATATTCTTGTTTGATTCTAGGGGCCCGTGAGAGGGAATAGAGGGCGAGGGTAGTAGGCCCAGGACCTAGTTCCACCGTGTGGAGGCCACTAACCTCATGAACTGTTTTAGTTGTTACGCGATGAGTATGGTGAGATGAGTTCTTAACTAACGGTCTTTGGCTTATCCTAGACTTAATTTACTTTTAGTTTCCATTGTTATTTGTCTTCTTGTTGTTGTTTTGTTGATACCCTTATATATTTACTATTTGGGATGGATACCTGGCATTGATTTTGTGAGACAAGGCCTTGATTATTGACACTAACAGGGTATATGTGTCTGATGTTGATTATTGACACTAATAAGGGGTGTTTGTCCGATGTTGATTACTGACACATGGTGTGTGTGTCCTATGTTTATTATTGAAACTGATAGGATGTATATTTTTGATGTTGATGATTGACACCGACATAGGGCGTGTGTTCGATGTTACTGATTTACACTACAGGGGGTGTGTATCCAATGTACTATTCTACTTTAATTTTCTCTACCCCTATGTATTTTCCTTAGGATAGTGTTTGCTTATCGAGCTTAAGAGGGAAGTCATGGTGGGTTTTTCTGTGATTTTTGTGCTTACCGGCGGGATAGGTGCTAGTTAGGTTCTTCTGTGCTCTTTATACTTACCAGTGGTATGGTATACTAGTAGGTTTTTATGTGTTTACTTTGTATTCCTTATTTAGCAGCATTCCTCTATTCCAATCATTATTCGTGGTTCATGTGTATATGGTGTCATGATTTTTGGGGTATGAGTAAGCAGGAGCACAAGTATGTTTCATTACTTTTTTTCGGGTTTTAAATATTAGTCTTTGTAGATTTTATCTAACAATGTCTAGTTCCTCTAGATCTATTATGGCACATTCAATATCTTACTTTAACTGTTCTTTTACTATTCCTTTTCTATTAGTGTCCTGCTTTACTTCCTCGCTATTATTACTCGCATTTTATTTTAACCCAGTCAACTGACGATGTCTACTGTGTATCTTATTTGGTACTCATGCTGCACTTCTTTACCTTTCTTGTGGTGCAAATATCGACAGGGGTTATCAGCGACGCCGTGACCATGTCGGGTAGATCTAGCTAATTTTCAAAGATTAAGGTGAGCTTTGTCATCCGAGCCTACCAGGGTTTTGTTGACTGTGGCATGCTTTATTGGTTCCATGGAAGGCCCTGTAGTGTATTATGTTTTACAGGAGTTACCTCGCATTTAATATCTTTTGATATATTTTGTATAGTATCTCTATATGCCACTGAAACCAGATTTTGGGAGTTAGGTTACGTATGACTTCTTTCAAGCTTCCATTCTTTATGTATTGTTAATGATTTTCCATGTTGCATTAGTTGTCTTGAGATTTTATAGCCCATTTTTCATACCTCCAGGCTGTATGGTTAGGCTTGTTTATAGGATCTTAGGTTTACCAGCCTTATTGGTATTAGAGCAATTTCCTAGCAGAGTGTAGACATCCACATCTAATCTTCGTGAGGCTATGGCGTACCTTAGGAAAAACTTCCCCACTTTAATCCTACCGTGCGTTGTTATTTATACTCTTCTCAAACTTACCTTAACTTTATTCATTTGCAGAATATCCGCACCAGAGGATCTTTGGTAGATCAGGACCCTCCCCTAGTGAGCTATGAGGGGGTAGGGGAGGATGCTTTGCCAATTACTACTGCCCCAGCTAGTTTACAACCTCAGGCCCCATCCGTGAGACCGTCATAGTCTGTTCAACCACCATCTTCCCTGCTCACATTTATTGTGGAAGATGCTCTAGATGTTAGATGGTACAACAGAAGACTGGCCGTAGTCATCTGCTCAGGGAGTGGCACAAGGTGTACCGCCTCCCCCAGTAAAAGCTCTAACACCACAACTAGCAATACCGTATGTTGCACCACTTTAGACTACTGCCACTACCGCTGCACCAGCATTAGCTCCTACTTTATCCACATTAGAGGTGCTGAAGATGTTAGAACATTGTCTGCGAGTTTCCCTTTCCAGGTTTTCTAGAGAATAGGAGCAGGACCCCCATGAGTTTGATACCTTTTGTGAGGGGCGCCTTCAAAAATTTGAGCTACTAGGTTCTCATAGGGCAGACTTCACATCCTGTCTTCTTAAGGGTCTCGCTAGTTAGTGGTGCAGAGATTTCAGGATCATAGACCTCCAGGGTTCACTATGCCTACTTGGGGGATATTTAGAGAGGTATTCCTAGCTTAGTATGTGCCTCGAAATGTCCCTGAGGCATCGCAAGCATAGTTTAAGGGTTTGAGATAGGGTTCGATGACAGTCCCGAAGTATGAGGCGTAGTTTATTGATTTATCCAGACATGCTAGGGACCTGATATCTTCTGAGGAGGAGTGGATTTGCCATCTTGCTCATGGACTGAGGCTCGATTTGCAGGGCTATGTTGAGTTACTTCTAGTGTTACAGATATCATCTAGGGATGTTTCTGAGCATGCTCTCCATATAGAGATCTTGACTTACAAGGTCTAAGGGGGGTGCGAGAAGAGGAGCACCATTTGTGCAGGTTTTTGGGGTACAGGTTAGAGGATCGTAGTTTTCATCGGAGATTACAGCTAACCTGAAAGCTCCACCCCCCATAGAGTGGGGTGTGCAGCCAGCCCATTAGGGCCCCAATTTTGAGTTCGCAGGGTCTTGTCGAGGGGTCCCATGTCTTGTTCAGGGCAAATGATACTTTTTATATTATGGTTTGCAGCTTAGTTGATAATGGTTGGAGTATTTGCAGGCCATTCACTGAGGTCTAGTGGTTGAGAGATTAGTTACTTTAAGGATTGCTGTGTTGGTTTGGCTAAATTTCTTTACTTCTATTAGGCTATTTTTCCCTGCAATTTTTTGTATGCAATTGGTAATTCTTTTGAGAGCCGATACGGTGGTTTGTGGTTTCGATTGTTGAGTATCGGTTCAGAGTGACCAACTCTCCAGGTGATTTAAAGGCTAGTTTTTGGTTTTGTGGGGGCTTCAGAGTTTCATGGAGTAGTTTAGAGCCTCTCCAGGCATGATAGGATAATGGATGTTGCCTGGGTATTCAGATTGTACAGCTCGACTCAGATTCTGGGAGCATTGTGGTCATTTTGCAGTGTATTTTTCATGTGGCATGACTAGGCTGATTATTAAGGTTGATGAGCAGTTGCAGGGATAATTTTAGGTTATGGAACTCATAGAATGGGTTAGTTCTTCAGTCTTCATTCTGTATCTTCCTTAGTTTTGTATCCTAGTAGAATTGCAATGTTGTGTTATTAAGTTTTGGGGTGTTCAGCAAGACCATAATTGACTTTGATTCTCGTTTAGTTTTAAGATATCCTATGACATTTCCAAGGTTCTCGGCTAACGAAAGTTGGTATTCATGTTAAGTGGTTTTTAGGTAATGTTCTTGCATGGCCTTCAAGATTTATATTGAGTTTTCATGGCTGCTTGTGCAGGATTTAGTCTCCATAGTCGGGATTGTTTCTCTCTTTCTCTTTCCTTTATTCTGACTTTCAAAGATGAAGCAACTTTTTAATAATGGATGTTGGAATGACCCTTACAGTCATTTAAGTATTTTAAGCATGATTTTGTATTTTAGAGTTTTTCAAAAGCGTCCCTAGGTCGTATATGACCTTCTAGGACCACTAGTCCTGCTCCCTAACGGTTCGGTTTAGAATAATCTCACTTTTTCTAAGTTTAGAGCCCAAAATTAGTTACTTGTTGACTTTAGTTAATAGTCTTTCAAGACGCGCTCAAAATTGGATTACGACAGTTTCTTCAAATTCAAAATGTCGACTTTAGTCCAGGTAGAACTTTAGTTTAGGGTTTGGGGTCATCATTTTGATTTTGAGCTATTTTTGTGGAAATTCAATTCATTAAGAGTAAAGAATTTTCCCAGAGCTAGTGTTTGGTGATAAGAGTGTTGGAATGAGATTTTGACGCTTCCATCAGCTCAAAAACAGTTTTTTTTGGCTAGTTGAGTCATGGTACTCTTCTGGGGTGTCTGAGATCTTTTTGAAGGTCTTTGTAGTGATTTAGAAATTGGGCCCTTTTTATTTTGTTTATTTAGGGGTCCTTTCTGCTTAAACGACCTCCGTTGGTCATTTCGTTAAGTCTGGAATGTTCGTCACACGCAAGGTGCATAGTTGGTTTTTTTGTTGTTGGACTTCATTTTGGTTTACGTGACCTCATTAAGAAATTTTGTGGTTGTAGAAAAATTTTGAGTCCTTGGTGTTTTGCGCAATTTCGGTAAACCTTATTTTCCTCCATTTGCACAATCACCCTCATGTAGCATGATTGCGGTATTTCTTCCTCCGTCTTCATTAATAGAATCTCTCTTTCGTGACGCAATCACATTAAGTATCATTCTCTTTTTAGAGTTTGATCGTACCTCATCGCACCTAGTTATATAAGCAGTAGTTCCTTGAAATCTCAATCATTTGCCTTCATTTCTTTCCCACTCATCTCTCTCTATAAGAGAGGTTTCTGTTAGTCTTCATCAATTCAGTGTAAGGGACTTCTTGGAAGGTTGGTCTTGCTCCCTACTCTCTTTGCTCCATAACCATGGTGGTTCCGACCATTGATATCCTTAATTAAGTTTTGTTTAGCTTGTCTAATTTTTAGCTGGGTTGTTGGTTATTTCTTATGGATTGAGCTTGGTTTCACTCCTTGGCCGAGTTGCATTTTAATTCCAGTGTGTGATTTCAGCCGTTTTAGTATTATAGGTTTTGAAATATTATACGCTTAATGTTAACTCTTTCCCGTGCATTTTCAATCTCTTCCCACACTGGAATTGTGCTCTTTTTTGAAACACGAGTTAGTGTGATGTCAGGAGCTTCATGGCAAAGTGTGTTTGTAAATACGACTAGCCGGTCCTGTGGGCCTGTTTTTAGCCTAATCGAAAATATAGTATAATTAATACCTAGACTCTTCTTGATCTCTAGATTCGTATTTCATCAATATTTGAGTTGTTTGAGGTTTTATGTTACAAGTCTCTCTTTTATTTTTCTATTATAATTTATGTATTGATGCAAGGACCCCCAGTACGTTCTTCCATTCTTAATTGTGATCCTATTCTATGTTTTATCTAGCATTGACCACGTTCTATCTTTCTCTTTACTCCTTTTATGTGTACCTTGCTTTTCATGTGATATTACTTGCTTCTGTGACCTTCCTTCCTTGTATTCCTGTCATTTACTACTCTTATGATTGTTATGTGCCTAGTGGGATCTCGAATCCTACTGGATAATGGTTTCTTCAACAACTTTTATTCATACTACACTTCTGCATCTTCTTAGATTCATATACAGGTGTGAGTTATTGCCGTTGACAATCGTCCTAGTTAGATGAGTTCAGTGGTAGAGGGTAAACTCCATGCGTTTAGAGTTGCCTGCAACTTTTTCGTACATAGTTTGTCTCCTTTGTATTCTTGAGATAAATGTATTTTTTTTACCTATATTTAATTGTATCATGTATATCTATTTTACGTCTACTTAGTTGTATCATATACATATTAGCAGCTCACACATACACTGATACTAGGTCTTTGGAGGTTTATATTGACTGTGTTTTATGATTTTGTCTTATTATTCTATCTCTCCATTATTATTATTTCTTTATTGTACTTGTGCATATCTTACTTGTAGTAATAGCCCTCCATTTCATCTCTGATCTACGGGGTTGATTCTCCTACTTATGGGACAACAGGTGCCATTATGATCTGATAAATTGGGTTGTGACAATATCCCGATGCTTGAACTGCCAACCGCTGAGGTTTGAGCACCACAGTCTAGGTGGTATGGTGCAAAAACTCTCTATTCCCGAGTGAAAGTTGGAGAAAATTATCATGGATTTCACTTCAGGGCTCTCCCAAATTCCCAAGGGTCGTGATTGTATATGGGTCAATAGGGATCAATTGACCGAATCCGCTCACTTTCTACCATTTTATCTTTTTTATAGGGGTAGGGCGTGGTGAAGGGGTGCCCAGAGACCTAAATTTTTTTTACGTTGGGTTGATTCCTCATCTACGTGGAGTGTTAGATTCTATGATATCAGACATGAGTATGCGTTTTTCTTCATGATTCAAGATAATGGTGCAAAGTGAGATAGGTTTAGAGAGAGCTTTGAGTACGACTTTTCAAGCACTAGTAGGAAGTTAGTCTGTGGACAATCCTGGTACGTTATGATATATATTTGGATTGAATTTTGATCTTTCTAGTACCTAGGATAAGCTTTTGGACTTAGCAGAGTTCTCCTATAGTAACAACTATCATTTTAGCATCAGGATAGGAACATTCAAAGCTTTGCTTATACGTTGTAGTTCACTGATTTCTAGGTACATCAGTATTAAAATTCGACCTCAAACTTCCTATTTGGTTCACGATATTATAGGGAAAGTCATACTTATTCATGATAGATTTCGGACAGGACAGAGTAGGCAAAGTATCTATACAAATTATATATTCTTCTTGAGTGCGGCACTAGGGAATTAATGTTTGTGGGTTCCCTTAGAGCCATATGAGATCACGAAGTTATTCCTACCTCCTGACTTATTGGCGGTATTCCCTATTCAATCCACATTTTGTTATCAGTCAGCTTTATTTGACAGTTGGTTCATTTGTGTCGAGCACCTCGAGGAAGCTACTGATGAAGGAATTAGACGGATCAGGTCGAGGAATAATTCTGTTATGAGAGTTCATTGGGTGAGTGTTCTAGTCGAGCAAGTCATTCGGAGGTTTGAAGGATCCTAAGAATCTTGCATTATTTATATTTCATACTTTGGTACTCCTTCTTCTTAACTTCTACAAATGAAAGTTTCTTTAGTGGTGGATATTTTAATATCCCTCGGGGCTGTTTCCATTATTCCTTCTATTTTTTTTTACATGTAGAGCATTCTTGTTCATATTATTTTTGACTTGCTGGGACTTTTAGGTTGGTTCCCTGGAAGTTTTACGATTTGAATTCAAGGGACTTATTCATTTTATATAATCCCAAATGTCCTTTCCTTCAATTATGTTGAGTTCGAGATTACATGAAAATTCCATATATGGATCTTTCTAATTGGCTCTATTTCCATCTTGAGATTCAATTAATTGGATTGAGGCTTTTTGGGAGAAAAAGCATCGCGATCTCGTACAATTGAGCCGCGATCGTAGGCCAGGCTCGATCTTCATCACGATCACATAACAATGGGTCCCAATCATATGGGCCGGCTGCGCGATCGTATGACTGTTGGCAGGCCAATAAAAATCTTTCTCCTTTATTTTTTTATTATTTTCTCATTTTCTTAGATCTTCTATGTGAAATTTCTTACGTTGAGGGTAATTAAGGTTTCAACTTTAAACTTTTCACTGTGGAATAATGTCCTAATGTATCTGCGTTCATTTCTACTAGGTAATTCTTCGTTTTCACTAGTGTAATGAAGTTTTCTATATTACATAAACTTTTTGATTCCCACTATTTGTTTGAGCACCTGTTTGTACCATATGATGCATCAGTTGTGCTCTACATGTTGGTATAAATATTAGTTTTTTTTGAGCTATTAGGATTTACGAAACCATTTTTAGTTTAGATATTTACCCCATTATTATATAGCAATATAGGTTTTGTTTTGCTCCTCTTGACTCACGGATTACATTCTTGCTTGATTCGTACGGTGCTAAGATTTTTTGTGATTCTTCACTATTTGCAGTGCAAATTTTGAGGCTTTCTCTGGCACCAGATAGGTACGTTTACTTTCTTCAAAGTAGGTGTTAGTGTTAGTATATTTATGGTAAAGTGACAAATCAGAGTTAGAACTACTATTCGGAACCCCTCTATTCTTATTTTTCTAGCCTATGGTTTAGTTAGTTAGATTGTAGCTTAGTTAGTTACCCCAGGGCTATATTTCCATTCTCACGTGTTCAATGCTGACTCTGGAAAGTAGTATGGTTGCAGGAGGAGTATCATATTTTGTAAACATTATTCATATGCCTACCTTTGAACTTAGACTTGTTGGGAGGGGATTGTACTAGCAGTTAGAGCTTAGTAACTATCCCTTGATCTAGACTGGTGGATTTAGAGTGTACCTAGTAGGTTCATTATGTTGTGTGATACTTGAAGTATTAAGTATGATTAGGTGTGTATGGATACAAATACATAGTTAGTCGGATACAACTTTGTTGAGTAGTTAGTAGCCATGTCTGATGATATTTTACCCTAGCCTAGTGCGATCTTGGGAGTGAGTTGTATTGAACTAACCTATGATAGCTCTTTATTTACCCTGTGTGTATAGTGATCCATAACGGGTGCCCTCTGGGTAGTTACGCCATATTTGGTGCGATTATTCATTGTTCTAGAAAGTAGGTAGGCTCGGATAGGAGGTACCTTGTGACTAAGGCTTGGAAGCCGTTCTGTGGATTGTAGTTAGCGGCCTCAGACTCATTTAGGTAATTGTTGGATTCTGTGTTACGAGCATGAATTAATAGTTTAAAAGGTAACTGGATTTTTTCAAAGTAATAACTAGAATTTATTTCTTATTCATGACTGCAGCGGAAGTATGGAACTATTTTCTGGCAAAAACTGATCAAATTTTCTCATTGGTACTCAGATTTTTGTATTTCCTATATGGCAGAAGTTGGATTTCACTACATTTTCATACCCCTACTGGACTTGAGTTCCACTGTGATATTATATACAAGTTAAGAATATGGTTTGAACTTTTTTCCTTGATGATTATACCATTGGTGGGCTTGTTACGAGGTTTTGCATGCAGGTTCAACTCCCTCCATGAGCCTTTACAACCTAGGTCGCTATGCTTAGAGAACGATGTGTAACCTAGGGGAGGGGTATACAAGGGAGTACAGGTATATAGTTCGAGTCCTCTATGGGTCCCTCTTGATTTGGGATTATACCTGAAAGGTTGGATGCTGTCATTTTTTTTCTTTTCAAGCACCCCTTTGCATTGCATCTCCACGCGTTGAATTATACTCTTTAGGGATTATGGGCTGGAGTTGCTATTGGGTTACTTGGTTTCCTGGTTGTATCTACCTGTACAATGGGAAGCCAACTAGATTTTTTTTCACACTTTGTATATTCCTTTCTGCCTCTATTTTGTTCTATTCATGCACTTGTTGTGTTTGCTGTTAGCTTAGCTTGTTAATGGTTTTGTATTCTCTTGTTCGTCTTTCCTTGTGTTGGTTATGTTGGAGCTCTAGGGATGTGTTGCATGTAAAATTTTATGTGATGTACCCTGACATTGGCTTCTCTTCATACTTGTTAGCTGATGTTGCACACGTTGATAACTTAACCTTCACCATATTTACTTGTGATTACTACAGTTACCCTTTTTCTATTATACATTATGCGTCACTTTCTTGTCTTCTTTTTATTGCTCTTTACTTTGCTGATGCTTACTTTTTCCCATTCGTCATATGATGCCTACTAGGTACCCATTGTTTTTTGTACTTATGCTACACTTCTGCATCTTTTTGTGATGAAAGCTTTAGTTGGAGTCATAAGATAGGCACGATCATGTGAGCAAGTTTGGTGCTGTTTTAGGAGATATATTGAGAAGTCGGCGTTCATGTTGTTTTGTCCTCTTTTTCTTATACGTTTTTTTTACTTGAAGTCTAGATCTCTATTTTATAGTTTTTACCCATTGTGGGTCGTATTTTGTACCTTTTTTGTATGTAGATGCTCTACAACCACAATACCTAGTTCTTGGGAGTTCTTTTGGTGGTGTATTTTTATTTTCTATTTATGTTCCTTTGTTTTATCTCCATTCTCGTTTCTTTTGGTCTTGGTACTTGTCCATTGCTTTACACTCTAGGTCAGAGGTAGGCTTGTCCATCGGTGGGATATAAAAACCACCATAACTCGATTTTAGGGTCATGATAGCATACTTATATCATCATCCTTGAGAAGTTCAACCTATCTCCTTTGATGAAGATTCAACTCCTTCTATTGAAAATATAATATAAGATTTTATAATTTGTGAATAAATTAACATTTACGCCATAGATATAATGACACTAAATTTTCAAGTCAAACAATAAAGCTGCTAACTCAAAGTATTGGGTTAGATAATTCTTCTCCAGGGTCTTAATTTTTGTAGGAGTCAGCAATAACTAATGATCTATGAATTTATAGCTCATTTGAAATAAATTAACTAGATTTTTTCTATGTCCTCAATGCATTTTAGATAGTGTTTTCTATTATTATGTTTCATTTTAGGTATGAAGGACTTGAAACCATATAAGAAGAAAAAAGTGTAGAAAGTAGCTAAAAAGATAGAAAATGGAACAAAACGATGAAGAATTGAAAAAGTTCAGAAATACAAACCACAATACAAATATGGGGATTGCAACATAAGCCACCAGCACACATAAGTTAATAAGAGTTGTATAAAATGAAATTAAATTTTTAGAGTCAATCTTCAAATATGCTACCCAAAAACAATATGTGATCATACAACAAGCTCTAAACACCTAAAAATGAAGAGATTCTACCTTATTATGTTGCACTCCAGTTCTGTGACACAATTTAATCCACAAAAGATGATCTAACGGCAATTTTGTAATTTTTGTACTTTGCTTTTATAGGATTATAAAACAAAAAATTAGATTTTGTACCATAGGTACTTAACAAGTACTATACTAGTTGAGGTTTTTTACTATTTTTGGTAATTTAGAAAGTACACTTTTGATGATATTTCGAATATTTTTCATTCATTTCTTAATTAATTCAATTAACATTTTGGGTGTTCAAATCCTTCATAGATTTTTACAATTCAGCTTGTTGAAGGAGTTATGGTGAATTTTTAGAGTACCCAATTGAGTTTCTTTTGCTCATAAATCCACAAGTGGATAAGATTTGTTATCCATGGTTATGAGAAGATGGTTGTGAGTTTCATTTATTCAGTGTGATGAATATCTTCTAAATTTGGGTTGTATGTAGTGGGTTTGATTTCTTCTTAGAGATTTTAATGTATAACCTTTGGTTTCAAACATTGTTTTATCCCTCTAAATTCTATCTTTCTTGAGTTAGAGAATGTGAAGTCGAGTAAAGATATTATCAACAAGGATTTGGGTTCTAAGACAATCCAAGGACCATATCAGCCAATGATGTCGTCTACATTAGTTGATAATTCTTGATTATTTGGATACAACATGGGTTAGATAGATTCATAGTGATATTTATTTTTTTGAGAGAATTCAATATTTACCTAAAACCTCGGTTACCCATTGAAACCCTAAATTCTAGATAGGATTCACATCATAATCGAGTATGGTTTCCCTATTTGACCTTACCTAGGGCTAGATCTATAAATTGATAAAACCCATCATTTAATTCACATTTTAGTTATTCATTTATGTATTTCTATTGATTTTAAATATTTTTAAAGTCAACCATACATTTCAAAATGTTTTTGGATATTTAGAATACTTTGAAAATTAATAGTGATTATTACATAATATTTAGATGGAAACTCATACTACCACCTATAGATTCGACCCAAATCATTATTGGATTAATGTATTTAAAAAACATATATCTATACCTATCAATTGGTTCTCGATGGTACATTTGAGATTCATTAACAATTTTGCACCATTGTGTCACAACCCAAAAATTGGGAAGTGATGGTATCTACACCTCACCTGTAGACAAGCCTAATCCCTGGCCCAGAGCGAGTAGCGGTGGGCCAGTACCTGCAATCCCAAAGAGAAACCTAAAAAGAAAGAAGAGGCAACTCAATCAAAATAACAAAACAGACTTCCCAAAACCTAGTGTCATAGCCGACGAGCTACTATAAGTGATATAATAAAAATAGAATACAAGTCTGTATAACTCAAAATATATATGTATATGTATACAAATGTTGTCCCAAACCATAGATGGAACAACTTCAACATAGAAGGAGACTGGAAGTAGCAAGGACGCCTAATGCTCACCGTATCTCCGGATCAGTACAACTCTATCTGGGTTGATCGCGACCCCGCTGCTGACTCATGCCCGGATCTATACAAAATGGGTGCAGAAGTACAGTGTGAGTACCAACGATAATGGGTACTCAGTAGGCATAGGCCGACTGAATAGCAATAAGCATAAATAAGGTAAAAAGCGATCACACAAACATGATAATCATAAACTAGCATAATCAACTCACAAAGTTTCTACAAGAGTTTTGATGAACCATAATATGGTTTATGGTCCTTAATTTTTTTCTATCGATTATTTTCAATAGCCATGTTTTAGGGACTAGTTTTGTTAGACCATTTGATGGATGTCACCTTAATTGAGGCTTCGTCAACTTGATTGGTGGTTTGACTGATATCACTCTTCTAGGGATATTTTGAATATTTTCCTACTAATTTATTCTACGATCACATATCATTTAGGCTTGTTTAAGTTGGGGTTATATAATCCCAAAGCCTTGAAGTATTTTCATCATTTTTTGTTCAAATACTTAGAATAAGATAAACTCTAAAGTTACTCTCAAAAGTAGAGGCTAGGGTATTCATTAGAGGGGTTAGTTCCATAATTCTACACTAAATTCATTTTATAGAATGTTCTCCAACCAGGTGTTTCTGCTGATAAATAAGGATCTTTTTCATCTTAGTGCCCAAAAATCTTGTATCCAAGTTGAGAGTTGTAGTAGAATGACCCAGAGCTATGTTTATTTTATAGGATGATAATATTTTCCCTTATTGTATGATTCCTTATTCATAGTGTCTCTTATATATGAAACTTGCATGATATGTTTTGAAGTTGCATATTCCTTTTGAATTGTGAAGGTCATGAAAGATATTGTAGTACTAGCTTGAGGCAAGATAAAAATTTATAAGGGTAATGTTGTTCCCAAGGTTTAATGTTAAGTAAGAATAGATTATTTATGTGTCATGATTTACTAACCTTTTTACATGGTTTTAAGCCTAATTGTGAATATTTTCTTAAATTGAGTGTTTAACTCAGTTGAAAAATCTGCAGTAAAGCTGCAGATTTTTTCTCTATCTCGACATTGCCTATCCCGGGATGCATACTCGGGGTCCCAGTCTCCAAGAAGCCAGGCACCCTATTTCGGCACCCGAGCACCCCATCCCAGTACCCCGGTCCGTACCCCAGACCCCAGAGACCCCGGATACCACCCCAGACCCCCCGGAAAAGCCCAATGAGGCAAAGACTTCTCCGGACTTGCCTCGACGTCCTCTCTTTCCTCATTCTAGTCTCCGTATAGCGTATTTTTGGCCTGGGAGGAGGCCCCCTTCCCGTATAGATGACTTCCATACTTAGTTTTATTTTCATCTTTTTCATAATTTTCAGATTTGGGCCCAAAGACCCTCTTGGGCCTTGA
>JBDJHY010124126.1:0-13670 GCA_039654485.1 Withania somnifera
GAAATGATGAATGATGTTGTAGTGTTTTTCTCTTAGTGTTCCATCATCAGTCCAAGCACCTCCAAGGTGTATTTATAACTGTTCAAGTTGATATAGCCATTTGTGAATGTTTTCTAGCCGTTATGCTACTTCACTAACTGTATTTAATGCTTCTGATTTGCAGATTAGTCGACTACTTTTCATTTTAGTCGACTAGCTTATGTCCAATCCATATTAGTCAACTAGTTTCATGTGTTAGCCGACTAGTGTATTTTTCAGTAGCTTTCTGGAATCAATATTGGTCGACTAGTTCCATACATTAGTCGACTACTTTGTCAAGTTAGTCGACTACTTTACTTTTCCAGTAGCTAAACTTGTCCTGCATCCTTTTGGTCGACTAGTTTGAAATTTTGGTCAACATATTCATTTTCTAGTATCCTACTGGAATCCACATTGGGTGACTAATTACACAAATTAGTCGACTTATTTCGCCCAGAGTTAGTCGACTACTTTCACCAATTTGTCAACTACTTTCCTTCTATTCCTTTGCAAATTCTGCACTTTCGTTACTCGAAATGCTCCAAAGTAAGTCGGTTCAGCCCAGATTATTTCTTTGATTTACAAACATGTCTACGAACATATTATTTGATTTGTGGGAGTTCTATTAACATTGCATCTTGACTTAAATGGTTTTGTCATCAATCAAAACAAGAAGGGACGATTCTCGTGATCCAACTTGGTCCAACACTTTCTACCTCCATTAGTGATCATATAAGGTCTAAATTAACTTGTTGTTTCTTTTCTTATTGAGTTTGGAAAGTGATTACAAACCTTCCTTCTTTATTTAATGTTCGTTTTTTTGTCATTCCCATGTAAAATTTTGAAATAAAGTTTTTTAATGCATAACTTTTCATGGCCATTTTAGGGATTATTTGAAGCTCATTTGAGATAAATTTTAACCATGTATTCATTGAGATAATGTCTACCCCCCATATTTTTGTTTTTTGTTGCAGGGCCCGCGAGTTTATTTTTAAGCCTGAAATATGACCGGACTATTTATATGAAACATAAATTATAAAATACTCATATTAATATTTAGATTCATATTTTGGTAATTTCTCTATGTCCTAGCCTTTTCTTTAGATTTCAACTTATCTAATCCATATCTACCCCATACAATAATTTAACAATAATCCCATAGTCCATGCTATTACGATAAAAAAATATGAACATTGGGTCACTCAGAATTCACCCATCGACTTAATTTCATGAATAAACAATCAAATTTTTATAGTAATATCAATTAGAATGTGATTTTACCATTTCAATTTCAAGAGAATCAACGCCAAAAAGATTATGACCGTTTTTGATCCTATCAGGGGATTATGAACAAGGTGCACAAATTATGGGGATTTTACACTAGAATTTATGACTGGAGGATGAGAGTAGATAAGTGTGTTAGTATGGAAGATATGTGTGCATTAGAAAGGGGAGACAAAAATCTTGAAATGGTAATGGACAACCTGATTGTGGGTTTATACCCTAAATAGTGGTTTGGGGTCGGACCTTTTTATTAAGAGGCCCGACCTAATTCCCGTTAAAATACACCAAGGATGATAGATTAAGCGGTTGTTCTAGAGACAGATGGTCCGTCTAGGCCTTTTATCTGAGGCCTATCTATCCTGTGGTGTCCCAGTGAGACGACTAGACCAGGCGTTTCTTCCTATAGCTTATATGATTCACCTAGTCTTCTGTCTAGCTAGTTTATCCGCCTGGTAACTCTGTCACCCCACGCACTAAAACACTTGAATTCTATCACTTGAATACTTATACTAAACCAATAAATAAACAATCAATGATTAAATAAAAAAGGAAAGAAAATACGAAGGGTAGAAATTTATGTTGCCTCCGAATAGTGCTTGATTTAACCTCGTGGAACGATTGTTTTCTCAATCTCATTTGACATTTTCCATGTTTGGGATATGCATAGTATCATCGTTCCAACCTTTCACTAGTTTAACAATGCGGTTATTTTCCCCATTTTAAACTCTAGGTGCTTGACCAAGGCCGAATGAGAGTCAAGTATCTGATCAATATTTGAAACCTTCGTATTGATCAATATTAGGCTCTCGTCATACGACTAAACCTTAGTTATAACTTTTCTCAACATCTCTTTTGTTCTAGAGGTGTTTACCTCCCTCACTCTTTGTCCTGGAGGCATATATACTCCACTCATATTCTTATTGAAGACCTCTTTATTTCTCCAACCACTCGGATCTCTATCCCGATAGTCTCTTTTGTCATTGAAATAGTTTTGGTTATAATTCTAACCTTGGGTTCCCTATTGTAACCCCTCTGGTTCTAGAGGTACTCGGCCTAATCATCTAAGTTATAATCATTCTGGATGCATGGTCTTTTTTCATAGGATGTGACAGCTTTGACTTTCCCGTAGCCACTACCGAGCAATTTTTGAGACATTAGATCAATTTGTGTCTTTAAGTGGGCCATATCCTGGTCTCTTTCTTCCCCTCTTAGGAATTTATCTACATACATACCATCATTCTTGACACCACCAGATGTTTTAGACTCTCTAGAGTGCCATCCTCTAGTATTTCTCATTACCATGTCCAACTCTTGGGAAACCTAAACATAAGTTCAAGACATATAGGACCCTCCATTAATTCCTTCCACATTCAACTTTAAAGGAGCATTCAGAGCATGATAAAAGATATCCTTCAAATAGTTTTCTCCCAGCACATGTGTTGGACATTGCTTAATCTTCTTATTAAACTGTAGACAGACCTCATGTACAGCTTTGTGAGGTTTTTTCCAAAGCTATTTATCTCTTCCCTCAATGCCAGCATCTTAGAGGGAGGAAAGAACCTTTCTAGGAAAGCCTCTTTTAGCTCCCTTCCCCCTCCCCCACCCACCCAAATTTTCTATGGAATCAAGAGATAGATCAACAAGCCACATCGTAGCTTTTCCACTCATTTATATTGGAAAAAACCTCAGTCTACTAGCATTATGGCTCAACTGACAAGTTATAAGACTTATAGATGGTGTGAAATTATTCAAGAGTGTAGATGTTGATCCTTCCTAGCAACCCCTCGGAATAAACCCTTCATGGTCAGCAGTTGTGTCATAGTGCTGGTGATGTTGAATTTGCTTCCTAGTGCAAACGGGGCTAGAATGATTGCCCCAGTAGAATCGGCCCCATCAAGGATTATTTTATCGTTGTCCATATACACCTCATTAATACTTACTGGTTGAGGTCTACAAGGTACATTTGGATGATTTCTTCCTTATTACCATGAATAAGGAACTGCTCAGGATCAGGTAAAGTTGCATTCTCTTGCCTATTCATTCTTAAGAAGGTTCTTGATATTTATGGATCAAATGGAAATAGAGGTACTCAAAAACTACGAGTACTTTTCATGCACTACCTTCTCCCTACAGCAAACAGAAACAACACAAAATAGTGAAAACTAGAAATAAAACTAACTTACAGTCAGTATACATGGCTTCACTAATAGCCTTATACCCGGCAATGGTTCAAAAAATTGATAATGCTCAAATTACACCTCAGTGATGTATAAGCATTTCTTGGTCAAATATAAAAACCTAACTAGGTTGGGTTCGATCTAACAGGGAATATGTTATCAGATGTACACCCAGTAGTAATGTTTAGTCAGTTAGTGTTTCTTTCTAGCAATAAACATAAAGTAATATGGGCATTATGTATATGAAAGAATTCGTTGAAATTACATGTGATCATAGAATAATTCAAGTGTCTTGTTATTCTAGGTTTATGTTCACCAGGGTTCAACAAAACTTAGGGTTGTAATCTTGTATGGTTGTGCAGTGTTTCCTAAACATAGAGTTATGTATAAATCCAAAATTGTTCATCTAAGTGTTTTTCAACCTTTAATTCTAGATAAATCTCTTTTACGATAGGTTAGGTCTATGAAAGAGTGTGTTGTCCTTATTATGGTAACTCAAGATGATTACTCTTTCTACAGCAGCAACCATTAGATGAGGGTTAATGCCATAAATTTCTTAGCATAATATCAACTAATGGTTTTAACCACAAGGTTAGCATGTTCTAGTGTTTTCAACCACTAAAATTCATTTATTACATAGTTATTATATTCATTTGATAGGGTAGATGCAACAACGATTTTTTAAATTACAACCCTAATAAAGTTTCATCCATGGATCCCACAACCCTAGAGTTAGGGGTTTAGCCACTCATTGTTATAAACATACAAAAATAAAATGATAAATCAATAAATATCATACCAAAGAAGTAAGATTTCAATTGGTTGTAGAATAATTATCAATGAACTCTGACTTGTTTATTTGAGAGAATATATGTATCAAAACACTAAAGTTAAGAATCTCTGATAATAATAATAATGATTCTAATGATGATGATCAAAGTCTCTTATATTAATAATGATAATCTCTCTCAAACTAACTTAAATCTACTATTTATAGAGCATGGGTGTATGTGCAATATCAAAAACTTATATTAGGTCATCACTTAGCAATGGATAGAACACTGGACGAACTGATTGGTAACAGACGGACCATCTGGTCTACTATCTATCATCTCCACTATGCAGTGAGATTTAGTCAGGCAAAGGGCTGTGGGTGAACTGTCTTGTCTCAGACTAGACTTCTCTTAAGTCTTCTGATCTTTGGACCTTTCCAGTGATATATATTTTGGACTATGGATTTCAAACTAACCGTCTTTTTGTGGTAGAATCACCCAATCCACTGTCTGACTTAGCCTTCTTATCTAGTGCCTTTTGTTTTGGGCGATGGTCTTGGACGAGCAGTCTGGTGACAAGAGAACCATCCAAGAATCTTGAAAAACATGCCCTTTTTTATACAATTGATCTAAACTTCCTCATATTGGTTTAACCCTATAAATACTCATAAAATGCATTAAAACACACTATTGTTACTCGAAAACATGCTTTATCTCCTGGGTTTTAAGTGAAATAGGTGACGTAAAATACCGTCACACCATTATTTTGTCAAAATAGCTTCAAACTTGGAGTTAGAAGCATTGCCTAGCCATCTAAAATATGCTCTCCTGGGAGAATATGACACTATACCGATTATACTAGCTTTCGAATTATCTGAGGTGCAAATTGATGAGGTTTTTACAGTGCTAAAAAAGAGGATGCAGATGTTTGACATTTAGAGCATCAATCCTTCATTTTTTATGCATAATATTCTAATGGAAGATGACCATCAACCTAGAGTACAATAATAGAGACGATTAATTCCACCAATGAAGGAAGTAATAAAGTGTCTTGATACAGGAATTGTGTGTCCTATATCAAACTACAAATAGGTCAGCCCAGTGTAGTACGTCATCAAAAAGGGATTCATGACTATAGTGACTAATGAGAAAGATAAGCTACTTTCTACTCACATAGTCACTGGGTGGAGAATCTGCATGGACTACCGCAGACTGAATGAGGTAACTCGCAAGGGTCATTATCCCATTCCATTCATGGATCATATGTTAGAAAAACTTACAGGTTAGGATTACTTTTGCTTTTAGGATGGATATTTGGGATACAATTAGATTTCCATTGATCCTAAAGATCAGGAGAATACTACTTTCACATGTCCTTTTGGTACCTATTCTTTTAGGTCGCATGCCTTTTGGGTTGTGTAATGCTCCTTCTATCTTTCAACGGTGCATGATGCCTATATTTAGAAATGTGGTGGATGATTTTATGGAAGTATTATGGATGCATTCTCATTTTATGGTAACTCAATTGAAGTATGTCTATAGAATCTGGATAGGGTGCTAGCAAGGTGCGAAGAGACTCGCATAGTGCTCAACTGGGAGAAGTATCACTTTTTGGTAAAGGAAGGCGTTGTTCTTGTGACATGTAGGCTTCTATCAAAGTTTTATTCGTGACTTTTCAAAGATCTCTTGGACCCTTTGTATATTGATAGAAAAAGATCCGAAATTCAAGTTCTCAAATGAGTTTTTGAAAGCTTTTGAACAACTCAATAAGAAACTGAATAAGGCACTTATACTTATTTCTCTGTACTGGGAGATACCCTTTGAACTAATGTGTGATACAAGTGATATTATTATGGGAGAATTTATGGAATTGAGGAAAGACAAGATATTCCACTGAAGCTATTATTCTAGGAAGACTCTTGATGCAGCTTAGGTTAATTATACAGTCCCTGAAAAGGAGATGTTGGCGTTGGTCTACACATTTGAAAATTTTAGGTCATATCCAGTGGCACTAAAGTGATACTGTATACAGATCATGCTGCAATATGATACTTGTTTTATGAAAAAGAAGCAAAGCCAATTTTTATTTGATGGATCTTATTACTCTAAGAGTTTGACCTCAAAATTTGCGACCGTAAGGGTTGTGAAAATCAGGTTGTTGATTATCTGTCTTGGTTGGAAGATCAATCACATATTGAGGATTAAAGGCAGATTAGAGAGGAAGTCCCGGATAAATATAAATGTACAAGAGTTGACCTGGTATGCGAATATAGTGAGTGTACTGGTGAGCAAAGTCTTTCCACCTGGAGACACTAGTAAGAAAACAAAGAGATTAAGTTATAGTTGTAGATTCTACTTTTTGGATGAGTCATTCTTGTACAAGCAAGGTCCAAATCAGCTTATTAGAAAGTGTGTGCCTGAGTGCAAGATGGGTGACATTCTAGACAAATGCCATGCTTCACCTTATGGTGAGCATCATGGAGGAGACCATATGACACATAATGTACTTCAATCAGGATTTTTATAGCTCACATTAGTTAGAGATGCAATGTCTTTTGCAAGGAAGTGTGACCAGTATTAGAGGATGCAGTCAATTTCAAGAGGTCATGAGATGCCTCTGAATAATATTCGTGAAATTGAACTTTTTCACGTATAAGGCATCGAATTCATGGGACCCTTTCCCCCATCTCAAGGTAAAAAGTATATTCTCATAGTAGTTGATTATATCTCTAAGTAGGTGGATGCAACAACATTACCTACCAATGATGCGAGAGTAGTACTAAAGTTCATGAAAAAGAAGATTTTCACATAGTTTCGTAAAACACAAGCTATTATTAGTGATGGGGGTCGTATTTCTGCAACTCTTGATTTAAGGATCTTCTAGGTAATTAGGGGGTTACACACAAGGTAGCCACTACCTATAACCCCCAAACTAGCGAAAAAGTGGAGGTGTTAAATAGGGAGATCAAGAAAATTCTCTAGAAGACTGTGAGTGCGCAATGGAAAGATTGGGTTGAGAAGCTTTATGATGCCTTCTAAGGATATAGAACTGTGTAAAAAAACTCCCCTTGGATACTTCACCGTGTCAATTACTTTTTTAGAAGACTTGTCACCTTTCAATAGAGATGGAACATAGAGCATATTGGACGATAAAGAAGTTGAAGTTTTACTTCAAGGGAGCTAAAGAGAGAAGAATGTTACAAATGTATGATCTTGAGGAGTTCATAATGTTTCAACTGCATGATCTTGGGAAGTTCAGAATGTTATAATTGCATGATCATGAGGAGTTCAGACTTAATGCTTATGAGAGTGTGAAATTATACAAAGAGAATACTATGATATGGCATGACAAGCATCTGGTTGAGAGAAAGTTTGAACTAGGAGAGAAAGTGTTGCTCTTCAATTCGAGGTTGAGTCTTTATCTGGGAAAACTACTCTCCAAATAATGGGGCCATTCACAATAGTAGTGTGGCTAAGCATAGAACGGTGAATCTCAAGGATTACAAGTGTGACCAGGCTTTTTTGGCTAACAGACATAAGTTCAAGAATTACTGGACCATTGTTGATCATGAGGAGACATCTATCGATATTATGGCTGTATGAGTTCAGTTACGTCATTCCATGATGTTAACTAAGGCGCTACTCGAGAGGCAACCCGTGATTTTTATTGTAATACCTTTTAGTGTATTTTAACAATTTTGTTTTGATATTTAGGTAGATGGAGTCATGGAGGTATGAGGTTAAGTTCCATGGAGAAAAATGATGAAAAAAATAAACTAAGTATGAATCAGTCATGATAGCCATCATGTCGTGATGCATATCATGATCAACCACTGGATAGACGAAAGTTAAATCACGATACACATCATAATGCGATACATATCATGATGCAACACTATTTTAGGGGGACCTCCATCATGATTCCTATCACATTGTGATGGAGGCCATTTTGCTCAAAATTGGTCTTTGGCCCACCAGGTTAACTCAACCCAGTTTGTCTATATAAATACAAAAGAAACCCTCAGTTTTTTTAATCATTCACTCCATGTAGCAGCCCTTCCCTCACAATAATATTTTCTTTTTTTCTTCTCTCTCACAAAAACTCCATTAATCTTCAAGGTTCTTCCTCTTAAGTAAGTTTTCTAAACCCCTCTACTTAATAACTCTTGGATTTTGGTGATATGGGTACATGACTTCTTGCTTTCCTTGGAAACTATTAAGCATAAAACATGAAATTGATGAACCACCCATGGGAGATGTTGTAGATGAACTTTTGGTTAACTCAATTTTAGGGTGTTGGGGAGTTGATATTGGTGAATATTTTGTGCTTTGAGAATGGTATTGCTTGATATATTGATAGGTTGTTAATGGTGTGGAGTATGCGGCTCCCATGGTTTGTATGTACCTAGTTTGTGTTTCTATTTAGTTTGTTCCATTTTAGGATTAGTAATTTTGATTTTTAACACCCTTTAAATGTACCATGCATTTAGTTGTTGATGTTATGAGTTTGAAAATAGTGCACCTGTGCAATTACTACTTTGATTACAAAAGTTATAAGAGGGAAGTTTGATTACCTTGGATAGTAAAGTAAGGTTGTGATGTGCTAACGAATTGAGTGTGGGATGGTTCACACCACTCCAATTCTTTTTTCCATGTAAAGCATGTTGCACCACTCATGTATATATAGTGTGGTGGATAGTGGAAATAATGCAATATTGTATGGCTAGTGGTATCATATTTTTGAAATAATTGGGTGTAAATGATGAAGAATGAAATGACTTGTGAGTATGCATATACAACTTTGCTTAAATTGTAATAGATGAGGGAAGTATGAGTACCTTGTATACTGATTATAGGTCGTGATGTGCTTAAAGCTTACGTGTGGGGTGGTTTCCACCACCCCTTTATGTTTTCTTATGTGTTTTGGTTGGCTAGGTTGATTTGGGTTGTTTTTTTGATATGATAATGCCTCCGAAACTAGCCAAAACAATCACCACTCGCAAGGTAGTTATAGTGGGTTCAAGTTCGGTCCATCCGAGTACGAAGAGAGCATGATGCACCTCTTCTAAGGAGCCACCCCTTGTGGCACCCTCCAGAGTGAGGCATGGAAGATTTTTTATTGCAACGATGGTGGACTCAGGAAAATAGGTACAACCATAACTTGTGTATTAGGTATCTCCCAGTGGAGAAGATTTACAAAGCGAGCCTAGCTACTGAGTTCCCATGTATCTTAATATGCATGTAGCAGTTGGGACTCAATTTAATATTTGATGACCAGGGTGAATACAATGTTGACTTTGTTAGAGAATCCTATGCCAACTGGAACCCGAGGGAGAGCGATGAAGTCAAAGTATGAGGGAACACATTTTTGTTGACTGTTTCATTTCTGAATAACTTTTTGAATACCAATTATGAGAGTAAAAAGGAACCTCTTCGCAATATGTGGAAGCATTAAACTACCAACACATCTTCCATGCTCTCTGTGTTATAAAATCATAAAGAAAGATAGCTAAGAAGTGAAAATGGGTGTTTCCACACTGCCCTCCCATTCTCACACTTCAACAAGGAGCCTAATATTGGTTAAAGATTGTCAACCATTGACTTATGCCTATTAATTACTAAACCACGGTCATACATAGTCGGGTGTTCCTTGTGTATGCCTTAATGACGAGAATGGAGATAAATATTGATGGGTTGATTAGAGTTGCAATGAAAATAGAAAGCTACTATCGTAGGTAGAGGTATAGCTTTGGTGGAATGATAACCAGGTTTCTAAGAAGTCAAGGTGTGGAGGAAGATCCTGCAAACTACATTGTCCTCAAATTGTGAAGGTTGTTGATGTAATGAAAAGCAAGGTGGTGGCCGAAAGGGTTGGAGGCCAAAAATTAACCCAGTAAGACAGAAATGTTATATTGTAAAGTTGTTTGACTTTATGTATGGAGCTGAGATTCTAAAGATCTGAATTGGTGGTAGGCCTTCTTCAGAGGAGGAAATTAACACCATGTACCATGAATATCCAATTAACTCTCATGCCAAGACTATGTACAAGACTGAGCCAGGTTTTGTAGATCCCACTAATAATAATGTAACCCCCGAGGATGAGTATGTACAGGATGACTCTAGTCCTGAAAAGTATACGGATGATGAACTTGTTGTGGTAGGAGGAGATGATGATAACCCTGTTGTCGAGGATGGTCACTTCTAAAATTTGGTTCCATATAATTTAGAGGAATGACCAGGGAGTTCTTTTTAGCCTCATTTTATTGTTGTTTATGCACTGGGGATAATGCTTAAATCTAAGTGTGGATTGGGGAAGGAAGTTTCTTTGGTGTTTGTTGGTTAAGTTCTATTTAGTTGTAATTCTTAGGTTATTATGTTTGGATGTTTTTGTATTTTTAGGGTTCCTTAGGTTTTCTTAGGGGTTCTTTTCTAAGGATGGTCCCCTTGATCCGGAATAATTTAGGTCGCTTTTCCTTTTCTTTTCTTTTTTCCCTTTAGTAATAGAGTAGGGTTGTTTCCCAATGTTTGGAATTTTTTTGTATCTTTGGGGTTCCTTAGTTTTTCTTGCCAGTTATTTTCTAAGGATGGTCCCTTTGACTCAGAATAGTTTAGGTTGTTTTTCCGTTTGTTTTCTTTTTTCCCCTTAGTCATAAAATATGGAATTTTCCCGAAGACGGTTGGATGACGACCTTTTTGAGGGAAAAAACTAGTCATATAGGAGTAAAGTTAGGTGGGACCTTGTAATGGTTGGAAACACTACCTGCACTTGGTATTATGACAGACTTTGGGAACTCAAGAACCTTTAAATCAAAATGAGAATTTTAGCATAATGAGTAGGATGCTTGGATAGAAGTGCACGCAATATAAAACTTGACACAATTGGAAATTAGGCATAATAATGGGAAACCATTCAATTTGTCCATGATTGTAAATCAATTGTTGTGTGACATTAGTCAATGTGCCATGTGTGATGAGTTTTTCTTGTATGTTCCATGTGTACATTTTAGTTTAGAACATTCTTGGAATGTTATTGAAGCGAAATGAAGGCATTTCTCGTATTGGAAAATGATATAGGCCTTCTTTTCTTTGTTTTGTACATTTTAGCCTACTCATATATTGAATCATTAATTAGCTCTTTCAATTCTATTGCTCTAATTCTTTTTGTTGAACCCCTAGTTTGTTTTTTGCACCCTTCTTTCTTGAGCATTGTAGCACAGAATGTGGGTTGAATTGCTAAATCTAAATGAAGGAAAGTTTACCAGAAAAATTTACTGAAGAGAGTACCATGGTAGGGAGGCCCTCTTAGATAGAATGAGATATAACAAGAAAACAAAGAAAAAGAGAAAGCATTATGAAACAAAAATGTGATATAACAAAAAAACAAAAATGTGAGAAAAACACTCTTGATGAGATAAGATAGTTAGTGAGAAAGAACTGAAGAGCGGGCTAAAAGAAGGATAGAATGAGAAGATAATGGGTGTGAAAATCTAGAAAGGTGAAAAGTGCTTCTAGAAGTGAAAGTCACTATGAAATAGTTAACCTACCCGTCCTGTAGCCAATATTGCAACCCGTTAAAGTCCTATTTGATTTTGTCCAAGCATGCTTAATTAGTGAAGATGTACATGATAGGAAAGCTTATGTTACTTGGTGCATACATGTGAATGTTTTTCTTGTGAGTGTGAGATGAGTCTGTTGATGCTAGGGTCCTTAAAGTATATTCAATTTTGTGAATTGATGTGTGTGGACTATTCTTTCTTATGAGGGCACAATTGGGGAGATATGGATAGTACACAATTGATTGGTTGCATAGGGGTTTCAAGTTGGCCCATAATTCCAATGTGTGTTAAGTCATGTTGTAGTGTTTATTCTTGGTATAGGGATTCTATCTCATTGATATTGTAGATATTAGTTTGAAATGGTGCAACTGCAATTAAATTATGTGGCATGATCCAGTATAAGATGTTGAATTTAATCATTGAGATTAAGGCTTGTTTTGTAATTTTGTAAGTGATTGTTCGAGGGTAAACAAAGCTCAAGTGTGACATGGTGATCTTAGGCATATTTATATGCCTTAACGCAATTGAATTCCCATATTTTAACTTGGTTTTGAGAGAAACTATGTGTTTTTGAGTGTCTTATTGATTGTTGTTTTCTACTTTTACTAAACCAGATGATTAGCCTACTTCAAGGGACATTGGAGTCTACATGGATAAAAATCAAGAGTAAATGTAAGGTGGAATGAATGGAGATCGTGTGAGGAAGATGTGATGAGAAACAAGTTATCACAAGGTGAAGAAGAACCTATCATGATTGTCATCACGTCGTGATGCATATCGTGATGGGATACTATTTAGCTAGAAATTTATCACGAGTAGGATCACGTCATGATCCGCTATTGATTTGTTCTTTTAGGTATTATTGGGGGAAAAAGGGTTCCATGTGGAGACTATATAACCCTTTTCGAAGAAAATTTGAAAGGATGAGAAGTAATTTGGAGAAGAAAACAAATGAAGAAGGTACCAAATCAACCTAGGGTTACATTCTATTCTTTATTCTTGTAATCTTATGTTGAACAAGACTACTAGTAGGATTATTATGAGTTTTTGTGGCTAAAACCCCTTGTTTTGGGGTTGCAGTTGAATAAATGATTGATGATGTTGGTTTTATATGGACAATGTTATTGTTTCTCATATTAATTATTCTTACACTGCTTGTTGAATCTTTTTTTATGATTGACCACCATTAGAATACATCTACAACTCTAAAAGTGAACTAAATTTCGAATCTAAAGAGTAGAATAAGAGCGTAAGAAGTGAGATCATATCCAAATAAAGCAAGAGTTAGGCAATTGAATATGAATTGCAACTAAGATGAGATCTTTTACTTAGTTGACTCACCTTGTTTAATAAGGATGTCATTTAGAATTCACCTACACTAAATTATCACATCACCACTCAATAAAGTAGTTGTGATGTTGCTATAGATAGTTGATTAGAGGATGATCAATCCCTAATTCATACCCTTGAACCAACAATTTGAGAAGTATAATTTTTCTATGTAAATTTGGATCACCCATGAATGTGAACAATGTTGTGACCCCGAAATAGTCTTCTCTATTGATTACACTTGTGATTTTTCTTTCAAATTATTCTTTAATTTCTCACTGTTAAGGAATAGAGTAGTTATAAAATTGATCTTTTGCTTTGTTACATACAGTTGCATTGACATTTAGTTACTCGCAAGATACATTCACTATACTAATTTCAAGTCCTTGAGGGTTCGATATCCGTCTCAAAGAGCTTGTATATTACTTTCTTATGATTGACCACCATTAGAATACATCATCAACCCTAGAATATGTTCCATAATTGGAACTATAAGGAAGAAGAAGGAAAGAGAAGGAAGAAGAAAGAAAGAA
>JBDJHY010124235.1:0-13670 GCA_039654485.1 Withania somnifera
ACGTTTTTCGGTACTAGAACTGAGTGATAACATTAACAAAAGAATACAAATACCATTGTTTGAAAAGAAAAAGAGAAAAAATAGAAGGAAAAGAATGGAGGTTAATAGTAGAATGAGAAGCCTTAAACCCTAAAACAATACAAAGAGCCTATATATAGGTTAGACTAAACTAAATAAGGAAAAGACTATATTACCCTCACAAAACATAATAACTATTTTAACAGGAACTGCATCTTTAATAGACGGGATTAACAAACAATCCAATGGGAATCAGAAGGGAAACCTGTCGCTGAAAAGCAAATATAACGATCGAAATTGAGGATTTTTATCGATCAGATTGTAATTCAGTCATTAGCTTTTAGAGACAACGCTTTTAGCGAGCAATGACAATTGGAATTTATTATTTTATTTCAAGGTTTTAAAGACCAGATGACCATTAGCAAAGGGAAATTCTGTCGTTAAATATAAGTGTAAAGACCGAATTAATTATTGTCGTTAAAAGATATTTAACAATCGGATATGAATTCTGTCGTTAACCTTTAACGGCGGAGCTTTTAACGATAAGGAACAGATTTTGACCCAGTTTTTATAGCTTTTAACGACTGAATTTCCTTTCATTAAAGGTCAATTAATTTCTTGTAGTTTGTTCTTTGTACTTCGGGATGTTGATACTATTTGGTTTGTCTCCTAGATATTCATAGATGCTTGTACTGTGACTATCTTTAGGGTGTTTGTTTTGTGCTACATTATCTTGTGACTTCGATTTTGGAGATTTTATTAGATTTCGTCCTTTCTATATGATTCGGATTTGTGTCGTCTTGTATAATTTGATAATTCGATATGTTGTTGTCTAGGGTTGGCTTACCTACCGGGGATAGAGTTCCATCATGCCCGATTTTGGGTCGTGAAGCTGCCACATAATTTGGGACACATTGACCACTTTTTTTATAACAAGTTAGAATGCGCCACAGTGTAAAAATAATTGTACTACTTTCTTCGTTTTAGCTTATTTGTCTAGTTTTGACTTGAAATGAAGTTTGAGAAAATAAAAAGAACTTCTGAATTGGTAGTCCTAAACCAAAAATTTGTAGAATATACCAAAATTTCTTTTAATCTTGTGTGTTAATTTGGCACCATATTCTTTGTTGTGGTATATAATTTGGCACCAAGGAGTAATATTTAGATCTAAATGCTTAATAATTATGATTACTTTTTCAACATTTTAATATTTATAATTTTTTTTATTAAAATTAATAAATACAAAATTTATCAAAATAATACAAAAAAATTATTAGGTTGTAAGATGGTGGCTGGTGGTGGTACTAGCTATAGCAAAGGTTGTTGTTTGTTTGGTGTGGTTTTGATGATTATGAAAGTAATAATAGTTTGTGATAGTGACCGATAATATTACATGGTGGTGGTAGCCTGGTTAACAAAGATGTTGGTCTTAGTTGTCAATGAAAATGGTGCATGGTGGTAAGTATGATGAGAGAGGTGGTTGCTGGTAGTGATTGATAGTGCTAGTGTGGTTATGTTGGTGGCAGTGGTCAGTAGTAGTGGTAACAGTGATATGATAGAGAATATTGACAGTCCACAATTGGTGATTGTTACGATGATTGATAGGTAATAACTTTTCATAACAAACCACATATTGGCGAAATATGACAATACAATTGAAAAAAGAATGACGAAAATAATAATCTTCGAGCTGAGACGCGAATATCTCGCTCTCCTTAGGGATATTCAAGCCACTTCAGCAAATGTTTTTACCGTCTTCATAAATATAATGACAAAATATAGGATGAACAATGAATTAGAGGTTAAAGAGTTACAAAAAGATATGCACATTCTTGGTCTTAAAACCAACCTAACGTCCCAAGGTGAAGATTTGTCGCCTGTACATGACTTGGTCAAACCAAATAATGCTGAAGGTTGCAACGTACTTTGGCTTAAAGTTCAACTAATGTTAACCAGTAAAAGGTTAAAAACTTTATCCAAGTAACGTCACTTTACTACCTCAATTAATGGCATATAATGCCATTCAAGCATTTAAATGAAATGCTGACAATTGAGCATAATAGACCAATACAACGTGTGGAGTAAAAGATTTGACATTTTGTAAAAAAATACGCTTTAATATAATTTAACAATATTAAAATGCACCTTCATAACACATTAACTTGACAAACAAAGCAATCACTTAGAATATTATACTGAAGTAAACTGTATTGATAGTGCACGCGCAACAATAAAATAAAAAATATCTATCTATATATATATATTCGATCTCTAGAACTCTAAGAATGGTGAAATAACCTCAAATTCCGACCTTGTCATTTTTTAACGACTATAGCTCATTTGGCGCAATCCCGTTGGTCCAACAAGATTGCTCTCAATAAAGAAGTCCCAGAATGGCGTGATTATATGCCCTCACTGCACGATAGCTGACCATGATTTCCTCTTTCTGTGTGAGCGCGATGACCAAATACGCGTCACAATTCTTTGTGTGCGGTGATGCCTTCTTCACACGATAACACCTCTCAGTCCCACTTATTACTTGAATTGTTTAATTTACTAATACATTACAAATGATTAACATGCTAGAGAATAGAAGCAGGTGTGATTATTCATAAATCACCATTGGTGGCTTAAGTAAAGGAAATAAAAATTGTGGATCCTTGTTTAATTGAAGAAGGGTATTCATAGGAATAAGATGATGATATTTGATTTAGGAGGAAATGACGATACCTTGAGGTGCAAAGGCTGGTTATGTGTTGTGGATATTGATAGGCTTTATGATAGAATTATGGTATGGGTGCATAATTCGAGATACTTCACTTATCCAGGTTCTATGAAAATGTACCATGATCTTAAAAAAGTTTATTTGTGGAACTATATGAAGAGTAGCGTAGCAGCTTTCGTGGCTAAATGACCAAATGTCAGTAAATCAAGGCTAAGCATTTGCAACACACCGGACTTTTGAGCTAAGATTTAAACCGTCCTAGTGCATGGTTAGACCCGAGTCAAATTAGTTGAACCTAAGTGTTAAATTCATTTACCAAGTGTATTTGAAGTGTTAGAGGCGATTTAGGATCATAAGGAATCCCTAGCACTAAGTTGAACCTAAACTTTTCTACTAGCTAAGTTTTTCATATTGGTTCAATTATGAGTCAAATTTAAACGACCATAACTACTAAAATATAAATATTTATGTGTCCTATAACCTTTAATTTTAAATCTCTTTGAATCTAGTTCTCTTTGAATCTAGTTCACAACGCAATAAATCGTGCATCAATCCGAGTTCGGAGTAAAAAGTTATGCCCGATTTAGCGAAGTGTTGTTAGGCAGACACCCAGGGACGGACCTCAGTACGGATCGTACCACCAAAAATTAGCACTTTTTTCCCACGTTTCCCCAAGTCTATTTTAGTCTTTTTCTAAGCCATTTGGCCCTATACAAACTCGTTTTGGGGTATTTTGACGGAAAACCATATGATTACTCAGTTTTCTCACTCACAACATTCATCAATGCTTTATAAACACAACTGAAGAACACAGTGCTTCTTCCTCAATCTCAAGCAAAGTCAATTCCCCACTAAAAGTTTTTGGTCCAAAATCTTCATAATCTGGTATGTGTGTATTCAATGAGGATTCTCTTTCATCCCCATGCCCAAAACTACGATTTTTAGTCTAAATTCCTAATCTCCATGAACTAGGGTTTTACCCCATTTATGATCTTAAGTTTATATTTTGACTTCCCATGATATATCTACACTTATGAACATGTTTTATATAACTATTTATGATTTCTCATGGTCATGTTATAGTTTTCAAGTTATCGTCAAGTTCATACATGATTTTGCATAAGTATTTATAAGTTTTGACCAATCTATACATGATATGTAAGTTTTCAAGGCTATATTTAGCATTCATGATTATGATTTGATCTCATGATCACAAGCATGATTTTCTATGGTATGATTAGTTCTTACATGTTTACAGAATCAACTTTTTATTATGATTTTTGAACTAGTTGATGCATCATGTACAAGTATTAAGCCATAATTATGTTATACCTTTTTCGGGATATAATCGAGCACCGAGCGGAGATGAGTCACACACCTCTTCAGATATGATTATTTTTATTATTATACATTTATACAGTTTTCAATTATGTTTTAAGATAAAAAGGTGAGTCAGTGCATGTCAGTTGTCAAGATTCAGTTGCATGTTCAGTTTTAACTATTAAGTTTAATATCATCCTTTAAATTGTTTTACTTAGCATATGCATGCCTACATACCAGTACATTCAAAGTATTGATGCATACATTATGCTAACATTCTCACTATAGATTCAAGTATTTCTCTCAGCTTCGTGGATGGTAAACACAAGCAGATTCCAGTTAGCAGGTGGTGAGTCCTTATATTTGAGGGCAATGTACTCAGAGTTCTCAATTGAATTTTATTTTTTTTTTAATTATTTAGAGTTTGTTTGAAATCTTTCTTGCAACTCATCAGTTATGAATAGAGGCTTCATAAACAGATAATCAGTTAGGTAGTTATGATCAGTTGTATGTAACTCTATTTATCTAATAATAAGTTTGTCTTCATTTTTAATTTATGAAGAAGTCAACCCATGTTTTAGCTTTCGCAATTACTTTCAAGTATATATTTTATGACTCATGCCAGCCAAGGGTTAACTTGGGCCATTCGTGGTTCCAAGTATCGTGTTATGTCCAGGGAGTAGGTTTAAGGTGTGAAAAATATGATATCAGAGCCTAGAGTTCAAGTTTCCTAGGGAGTCTATGAAGCGTCTTGTAGAGTCTTTCTTATGGGTGTGTTGTGCACCACACTTATAATCAGGAGGCTATAGGACATTTAGGAAAGTTTCTCTTCTTTCATATTCAAAGTCGTGCGATAGAGCAATCCCTTAAAAAATTATGCAGATTCATATGTTGCTCTAATTCCTTATATTATGCCTCATCTTTAAGGTACTAAAAACTATGAAGCTTAGATCCTAATCTGCATGAATCGTGCTGGTTATCCAAATTATATAACCCTAAATCCTTCTCTAAATCTTATATCAAATAAAACTTGTAAAGGAGAAGTATATCTTAGAATGTTTGAGTAGTATTGACACCCGAGAGGTTGTGTTATTTGGGATGTTATGAGCCAAAGACTTATGTGGTAGAATGATCCTAGAACAAGGAATATGCACTTAGAAGTGTAGAGGTAAAAAAGGGGCTTAGTTATTAATTGGGTGTATAGTTATAGTAATATGGTTATTAAATGAGTAATGGGAAGATATATTCTTAAATATTTACTAAAGTACATTAAGTATTATGTAGGCTATATGTAGATATGTAGATGAGGTGTTGTTGGTTAAGATGACTCGGGTTGTATTTGGGCTAGAAAAAGTGTTTATGATGACAAGTTATTATGTTAGAAATATCAAGTAGAGGATTCATTCAAGATATAACAGAATTGATGGATTTCAACTTTTCCTTGTGGTTTCTATGAAAGGACATCTAGTATTCATAAGGTTATTAAATTAGTATAGACAAACAAATTATAGAAGAAGGGTTAAGGATAATGAGATGGTGAAAATAATGGGGTGTGTAAGATATGAATAGATAGGGTCTATGATTAAAAATAATTGATTTATCATTGACTCTCAATTGAGTAGTGTCACCTTGATTTATGATCTAGTGGTTGTAGGCCTGAGTAATAAAAGGAAGTTGTGTGTTGCCCATGTTTAGTGTTGAACACTAAGCTTGATTCTAGATGATTATTGTGGTAAAAGAAATGATAGTTTAGGGGTAGTAAGGTTATCTTGTGGAATTTATCTAGTAGGCCTGATATAGTATGCCAAAGGGCTTAAGTTTATAACTTATGAGAGGTGTGAATATGTTAAGTATGATATCAATTATTATGAGAGTTTATATGAATAAGTGAAATTGTGTCCAAGTCGTTAGAAAAGAAGAATTTTTAGTGTTGCGAAGGGAAATTTATACCTAAGGTAGTATATTGTTGTATGAGATTCTAAGCTTCCATATCCTAGGTGTCACTATAGAATCAGTGTTAGCAAGTTTTTGAAGGTAGGGAAATCATATGACCCTTTTTTTATGGTGTCCCTAAGAGATAAATTGTGGGGGATATAGGTAAGGTGGAAGATGTTGAGTCTTTTGATGTAAGTGTTGACCTTTTTGAATGGTTATATTACGTTAGAAAGATAGAAGGAGTGGTGACCTTTTGATGATAGCCTTAGAGAAATAAATAGATATTCAAAAAGAAAGCTCAAGAACTTAAGAATCCACGGGTGTGGTCTTTAAAGAGAAAAGCTTAGCATTTATGTGTATAGTGTTTTCCCAGTTTAGTATCCTTGCTTTGCTAAGGGTAAGAAGTGTTATTTAGGTATTTACATGGTGTTCTTAATAATTGGACTAGGGAGATTATAGAAAAATCAAGATTAAGGTGTCTTAGTATAAATGGTACCTTTAGCTTAGATGGATATGAATTTATGAGTAGTTTTAATAGATTTAGAGGGGAATATTATAATGGTTACGTGTTAGAGGAAATGGTTTTGTGATCCTATCAGCATATAAATTACAGATTGATGGCCTTATATATAAGATAGAATTAAGAAAGTATTCAGGGAAAGATTAGTGTTCATGTGATTAAGGATGCCTGACATGTACAGTCAAGTGAGCTTACACCAGATTGGGATATGACATAAGTCCACAGACTTAGAATGTTTAGCTTGATCTAAAAGGGGGATGAGAAAGTGGGTTATCCAAGATTTGTTTTGAGAATCGAATAGTGATAAGTTCTAGAGATGAGTTATGGTGAGTCATTGACCCATTATTACCCTCATGTATTCCATATTTCAGTCATCATGACACACACCTTACTCATGTCTTACATGTCAAGCTCATTCCCATAACACATGCTCATGTACTTCATACAAATTCACGTATATTCTAAGTTATTAGAATAAGAAGTGACAATCTCGGTACTATCACCTCAATCTTATTCCATAAAGTTATAAATTACATCTTTATGTTATACAAACTCGTGATATATCCATTCATGTCTCACAATATGATCAACCTAATAAACTCATGATATGCTATTAATGCGATGTCTAGTAAGAATCAATCTATGTCAGTTCTATGTGTAAAACAATCCTTTATTCAAGATTAATTCATTCAGTATATGAAGTATTCATGCCTATTATACTTTGCCCCACAGACCCCATCTTGTATGTCAAGGATGTAACCAAAATCCTTCTAGATGGAATAATGTACCTCACATCAATAATGCTCAACAATTCTCTATATTTATAATCAAGAGTTAGAACCTCATTTTAAATTTCTATGATTTATATTCATACTTCATTTTCTTTAGTGACTCTATTTATGAGATGACAGACGACAGTGAAGGGAGTTGGATAAAAACTAAGATGGGAAATAGTGAATCCTCAATTAATCGTATCTTTGTGTGTTTGTGTCACCTAAGTTGGTAAGTACAGTTAGAGTACGAGGTAAGGTCCAGTTATATGTAGTAATTAGATAAGGGTGTATGGTAGTTTTAAATGGCAAAGAAGCTTGAGTGAATCCCTTGATTTAACTACAAGAAAGCCATTAAGAGAATATAGTGATAAGCTTGAATCTCACGTTGGTAAATGTGTAGAAGTTGAATTATGTGGTTAGTGAGTCTTTGATTGGACCTTGAGGTTTAGTTGATTTAAGTATAAGAAGAAGTCATAGACCTTAGGGATATAGAATATAGCACTTAGTGGCTTAGACTAGCATGATCATATTATATGTACCTCCTTGCACCTCCAAGTTAGGCTTGAACATGGAAAAAACATGCTATTAGACTCGGGCTATAGTAGTTGTATATACCCTTGTGAGAGTTATTAAGATACAAATGATGAAGTATTATTTTCAAAAGAGGAAGTAGTGTAGAGAAGTGTTGCTAAGATTGAGGGTATCAATCGTATTGCTTAAGAAAAAGGTATTCATATCCTTACTTCGTGCTTAACGAATTCATGTTTCATGTCGTGTTAAATGAGACCTGTGTCCAATACTAAGTTCTTGTCTTGAATCAAGCTCGTCAAGTTTATGCTAGTTTCTCGCACTCATAACTCATGCTCATGAATTCTTTAGTAAGTGTGTAAAATCCTTGTGGTAGTAAAGTGAACTTTTATCTCACGTGTGTTCCTCCTAGTCAAGACCATCATTCGAAGAAGAATGATCCTAAGAGGGGATATTATAACACCACAGACTTTTGAGCTAAGATTTAGACCGTGCTAGTGCATGGTTAGACCCGAGCCAATTAGTTCATACTTGAACCTAGCTGTTACATCCATTTACCAAGTGTATTTTAGGTTTCGGAGGTGATTTAGGATCATAAGTAATCCCTAGCATTAAGTTGAATCCAAAACTTTTCTACTGGCTAAGTTGTTCGTATTGGTTCAATCATGAGTCAAATTTAAACGACCATAACTACTAAAATATAAATAGTTATGTGTCTCTTAACCTTTCAAATTAAATCTATTTAAATCTAGTTTCCTATGCAACAAACTGCGCATCAATCTGAATTCAGAGTAAAATGCTATGCCTAATTTAGTAAAGTGTTGTCAAGCAGACAGCCCGAGACGAACCTTAATATAGACCATGCCTCAATGGGATGACCTATACTAAGGGAGGGACGGACCATACCGCAAAAAATCAGCATTTTTTCCCCACATTTCCCCAAGGCTATTTTAGTCTTTTTCTAAGCCTTTTAGCCCTATACAAACCTATTTTTGGGTATTTTGACAGATAAAATCATATGATTACCCAGTTTTATTACTCACAATATTCATCAATGTTTCAAACCACAATCAAATCCTCTCAAGTGAAGAACACATGGCTTCCTCCCCAGTCTCAAGCAAAATCAATTCCCCATAAAAAGTTTTTTGTCCAAAAGATTCATAATCATATATATGGGTATTCAATGAGGATACCCTTTCATCCTCAAGCCCCAAACTAAGATTTTAGTCTAAATTCCTAATCTCTACAAACTAGGGTTTTACCCCATTTTATCTAAACTTATGAAATTATTTTATTAATTATTTATAATTTCTCATGGTCATGTTATGGAATTCAAGTTATTTTCAAGTTCATACTTGATTTACATGATTTCGTATAAGTATTAAAAGTTTATGATCAAGTTATGCATGATATTTAAGTTTTCAAGGCTATATCTAGCATCCATGATTATGATTTAATCTCAGGATCACAGGCATAATTTTCTATGACATGACTAGTTCCTATATATTTACAGACTCGGTATTTTATTATGATTTTTGAACTAGTCTATACATCATGTACAATCATTGAGCTATCAGTTATATTATGTATGCTTTAGGATGTAATCGAGCGGAGATGAGTCACGCTCATATACCAAAACTACGTGCCAACGTAGGATAGGGTACATACCTGCTAATAGAGGGTTATACCCTGGGTCACTAACCTGCTAATAGAGAGTCATACCTAAATTTATACAGTACAGTACTTGGATCCATTTACAACTATGATTTTAGCCTTGGAAAGATAAAATTCTTTTCTCAGTGTAGGGGATAACACGCTAAAGTCCATGTTGCTCACATGATTTTATATGTCAGTTAAAAGAAACTCCCCTCATGTTCCACTTATTTTTAGTTTCCAGTAAAGTATATTAACCTGACTCACTATTTTTTACTTTAGATATGATTATTTTTATCATTATGCATTTATATAGTTTCCAGTTATGTTTCAAGATTAAAAGGTAAGTCAGTGCATGTTAGTTGTCAGGATTCAGTGCTTGTTCAGTTTTAACTATTAAGTTCAATATTCTTGATTAACATATTTGAAAGTTAGCTATTCTTGATTAACATATTCTTGATTAACATATTTGAAAGTTGAAAACCAAAGCCTCCTTACATGTATTATTAAGGATTCAGAACATCGAAGAAGCTAAGCGGGAGGTTGAGAAAGATATGAAAGAAAATTATACGTGTTTGTTCCTAGACCAAGAAGAAAATTCTTGAGGTAATGGCCTCATTTGTATTTCATAATGATTTATTATCCATGTTGTACTTGTGCTCAAATAATGCCCCATTCATGTTCTATGTGCTCTAGCATGCTTTATGCTTATGTTCAAGGTTGAAAACTCTTTTCATAATTTTATGTACGTCGTGCCTATATTCTTTATCTTTAATTTTTTTTAGATATGATAATGATGAAAATGTCTTTTATGTTTTTGAGGCCGAGAGGAGCTATGTTATGCTTTAGTCTGTTCTCATATTGTCATGACAAGGAAAATGTCTTTTATGTTTTTGAGGCCTAAAGGAGCGATGTTATGCTTTATTCTGTTCTTATAATGTCACGACTGTTGTGACTCCCGATGAGGCTTATATATGTAATTCTAGTTAACTAACGGTTGGATGAATTTTTTGGATAGTCCTATTTACCAAATTAGCTAGGCCAAATTTTTTAAAAAGATGATAGAACACCCACAACTTTTAGATTTAGGCTATGGTTGGATTCACTTAACGTGAGTAACTTAACCCAAACACTAGATAAAATGGATGTGATTAGAGGTAAAATGAAATTTTTTTAGTATGGAATGATTTACTAAGGTTTGGAGTTGAAGCAAGTTGAAAATATACAACTTTGATCAATTGGTGTAAGATCCATATGTGCAATCACAAATGGAAAAAAAATGTTAAGCTTCAATAATTTGTCTTTAGAAAATTACCTTGAGGTTCTTACTAGTTATTGAGTGAAATTTGGGTGAGAAAGGAATGATTATAGTAATAATAAAGGCTATTAACAAATTGTCTTAAATTTTTTGTTCAAATAATTCAATATAGTATGGCACTTTTATATATTTTCATTTTTAAATTCTCTTGTTACTTATCAAAAGTCTCAACTTTTGTGTATTCATTGATGATTGATTTAATGTTTATAGGTTAGGTTGATAGGTTTAACAGACATACTAATAACCCCACATGGAGCACTGTTAAAAGGTATGCTTCTCATTGACAAAAAGGGCAGTGTGTTAGAGTTCTTTCCCAAATGTGGCTAGCAGGTGTTGGCCAACACTTCTATCACTTATAGCTAATTGGTCGAGGATGAAACATGAAGGAGCATGGCGTGATCCTAATGGAGATCCATGCCCTTGACTTGGAGGATCACAATACTTTGTGAACTTCATTGATGATTCAACGAGAAAGATATGGTTTTATTTTATAAAGAATAAATCTGACGTGTTTGCTGCTTTCAAGAAGTGGAAAGTCATGGTTGAGAACAAGATTGACCTTAAGTTGAAGAATTTGAGGTCTGACAATGATGGAGAGTACACCGATGGCAACTTCAAGCAGTATTGTGTTGATAATGGGTTCAACATGTTGAAGACTATTCTAGATACGCCCCAGGGATAGAAGAAAGAATGAATCTAACATTGAACGAGCGTGCCCGAAGTATGAGAATACACTCTGGACTACCTAAGACTTTTTGGGCAGATGCAATCAACACTGTGGCCAACTTGATTAGTAGAGGACCCTCCGTTCTTTTGTGCCACCGAATTTCACAGGAGGCTAGGAGTGATAAAAAGATAAATCTTTCTTTTTCTAAAAGTGTTTGGATGTTTGTCTTACGCTCATATTGATGATGCTGGTAGTGATAAACTTGATCTGAAATTTAAGAAGTGTTATTTATTGGTTATGGTGACACAGTTTGGTTATCGATTCTGGGATGACGACAACATGCTGATCATGAGAGTAGATCTACATGAGATTGATAGACTGAAGAAGAAGAATTAGCGATGAAAGATTTGGGAGCCACGAAACAGATACTCGGGATGAGAATTATGAGAAGTAAGGAGGGGCTCAAGCTTTCATAAGAGAAATATGTGAAGAAGGTTCTCAAGAGGTTCAACGTGGATGATGCAAAGCAGGTTAGCAATCCTTTGTCTAGTCACTTTTGGTTATACACAGATGACTCACCGGTGTCCAGGGATGAGATGGCGTAGATGGATAAGGTTCCTTATACCTCTGCGATTAGCTGCTTTATGTACGCTAGTATGTACGAGACCAGACATTATACATGCAGTGGGAGTTATCAGCATATTTATGAGCAACCCAAGAAAACAACATTAGAAGGTTGTGTAGTGGATCTTCAAGTATCTAAAAGAATGTCAAGTTCAGCATTGTGTTTTCGAAAATCAAATGTTGGTTTATAGGGATATGTTGATGCTGACAATAGTGATGACATGGATAGTATCAAAAGCACATCAGGGTATGTTTACACCTTTGGAGGTACTATAATTAGTTGGGTTTCAAAGTTACAAAATATAGCAGATCTCTCTCTAGCTGTGAGGTTAAGTATGCAGTTGTGAAGGATGCGGCAAAAGAGATGATGTGGCTATAATCCTTTCTACAAGAACTAAAGCAGGATCACAAGAGGAGCGTACTATATTGTGATAGAGTTCCATTCATTTTTCACTAAACCTGGTCTATCATTCTCAAATGAAGAACATACAACTCGAGTATCACTTTAGGTAACCTTTGAAAGATGGAGTACTAGTGCTTGAGAAGATCCCAGGGAGTTAGAATCACGAACATACTGATAAAGACTATTTCACATGATAAACTAAAGTTGTGCGCAACTTCAATTGGACTCCTTGGATAAGGATCGGAGTCGCCCCTGCAGATGGAGACAGATGATAAGATTAGTCTCCAAGCAGGAGATTATTGTGTTGTAGAGCCTAATTCTACTCTATTTTCGTTTCCAATCCTAATTGAATTGGAATTCGATTTTTTATTCCTATTTGGAGTGTTTTTTACTTTTAATAAAGCACCACTCATTATCTATAAATAGGGATAATTGAGAAAATCATTTAAAGACTCATTCATATTTGTCTTTGAAAGACAATAGCACATAAGAAAGATTTCTTGAGAGAGCTTTCACCAAGAGTTTAAGAGAGAATTGTAAGCACAACTCCCGATTTGGGTTTATAGTGAAATCTGTAGTGGCAAAGTGGACATAACTCTATTATTGAGAGTGAAGCACTACAAATCTGTGTGTTATTTATTTTTTTCCATTTAAATTATTTTTCGGTAAAGTTGGATTTGGGACTCAAATCGTAACAGCTGGTATCATAGCTACAAATTGAGTTGCAATTTGGAAAATAATGGGAGGAAAAGATGGCTCGTTGCACGAGACAGGAAATTTAATGGTATGAATTACGTGTTCTTGAGAATGCAGATCAGGGATTATCTGTACGGAAAAAAGCTTCATTAACTGCGAAGTTCAAAGCCGAAGAAGATGGAGGAGGCAGAGTGGAATCTTCTCGACAGACAGCTTCTGGGAGTTATTGCATTGGCGTTGTTGAAAAATGTTGTTCACGACGTGGTGAAGAAGAAGACAACTGCAGGTATGATGAAGGTTTTATTCGACATGCATGAGAAACCTTCAGCTAACAATAAGGTATTTCTCATAAAGAAACTCTTTCACCTAAAGATAGAGAAAGGTGTTGCTGTTGCGACACACATGAAAGAATTTAACACAGTTGTCAATCAATTGTCGTCGGTTGAAATCGAGTTTGAATATGAAGTTCGAGCCCTAATTCGTTTGACTT
>JBDJHY010124345.1:0-13670 GCA_039654485.1 Withania somnifera
TTGGGGAAACTACTAAAATGCTCTAAGATGTAAGACACTGCATATTTATCATAAATGACCCTAAGGGTCATTACACCCACTAATTTGCTTTGTGATTATTGTAAGGCCCCAATTAAGCCGAAATCTACAAGTCCTCAGTACTAAACTCAAGATGTAAATTCCCAATCTGCATGGCTTCTTGGTATACCCTATACAATATGAAGTCTAGACTCACAAATCTTACTCTCTTGATAGCATTTCAAATCAAATCAGGATGTTACATGTGATCTGCAAAAAATAAAATGCACAACCTCGAATAGTACTATATCTATGCTAGGATGATCGCTGTAATTAGGAGAAATCTAACCAAGCTAAATTATGCTCCCAACTAACACCAAAATAAAAATATAGGCCCAGAACATATCCTGGAGTACCTAAATAGTCTGCTCAAACATCCTGTCTGTCTATGGGTGAAAAATCAAACTCAAATCTATCGTAGAACCCATCACATGTTGTTAGTTCTCAAGAACTACAAAGAAAACCACATACCACTGATAGATATAATAAAATCTAGTCCCCCATGAAGAAGAAGAATTTCCCTAACATGCAAGACAACAGATCTCTTGATATCACATGAAGATTAAAATAGGTGAAAGTAAGCAAATCTGGTCAATTGATCTATGATGGACCATACACAATCATGATCTCTAGAGGTACGAGGGAGTTCAAGAAAAAAACCAATGATAGTCCAAATCTCACCTGCTGGTAGTTCAAGAATTGGGAGTCAAACCCTAAACGACATCATCTGAACACTAAATATCATCGATCATCATATAAAGCTTTATCAGCACCAATGCCAGCCTCAAACATTACCCAAAACAACAAACAAGGAAACTAGCTTACAATATATTGTAAGGTGTCTAAATAATGTCCTCACCTTGTCTGTCAGTTTGTGGGTGGAAAATTATTACTGTAGTATCCTCAGCAAATCAGGATATGAATCGGGTACACCCGTCTAAAGTAATAGGAATTAGAATCTCACATAAGAAAAAGACCAGTTTAACATTAAGGTAACACGATCCTCTACACATCTCATCTATGCCCAAACGTATGGAATATCTAGTACAATGGGCCTCATATTGAATAGTCTGAATCAAATCATCAACTTTGAAACTGCAAGTACCAATGCCTATCAATATCGTATCGTCAGAAACTTGATGAAACACTACAAGAGAGATCCCAAACCTACAATCTCCTCGGGTATAATCGATAAAAAAAATCACCAAAAGAAAACTCATATCTACCGACAATAAACAACATCAGGTACCAGAAATAGCGGTTAACTTTGCCTACAAGGCCAACCCTGCTTTTATTCGGGAGCTAAAACCACAGTGACTATCTGAACTCTGATAATCAAAATCATCCTATAAAATCCAAAAATCAACTGGGGATCGACCTGAAAATACCTCTAAGCCACAAGGAAACGACCACCCCAAGGTACTCAACCATTCGGGCATTTCGGGTGGTTTTACATTTTTTATTGGAACTCTACTAAAGCTAAAAAAGAACTCAAGTTTTCTTATCTCACTTGATTGATTCCATTATCGATTCAATAAATCTAAGTAATTGTAGTTTTTTTTTTTCACTTATTCTTTATTTATTCTCCCGTCTATACTTTTTTTATCTATTTTATTTGGATTAGATTTGTAGTGTCAACCCAACACAAGTCCTTTTATTTAATATTTTTATTGTTTTTATTGTTTTCAATTAAAATATCTTTCAGTTTTTTTAATATTTATATTAACAACAGTGTATTGAACAAATAATTCATTGTGATAAATGAAGTGGATTTATTTAGTTTTATTTTATGTTTTAAATTAATTATAAAGTTTGAATGTATTTTTTTAGATTTTTTATTTCAATGGTTTTTGGTTGTCTTGTCTAATCTCTTTATTTCAGGTTGCTAACTCAACGGTAGACTATTCAGCTTTTAAGTGTAGCTAGTTACCTACACACTGACAACAACCTCAAGTCACAACTATAAGCTCAACTATCATTGTCTCATAACAACACAGTGTAACAACCAAGCCATTGCATCATCAAAAATTTTAATGCCTAAAATTTGGTGATCATTACAAACCAAGAATAGGGTTAAACTCCAATTACTCATAACCTTCTACCGGTAAGTTCCCCTTAACTCAGAACCTAAATGCATCCAGACTTCCACATAAGGAACACAACTATGAATTTTGACCACAACCTTGTATAAACCAACAACTAATCCAAGCACAAAAAATTACAGCAAAAACAACATCTATATCCATTTATGAGGATCAAGCATGCACGCCTGCAACAACTGACTAAGACCGTAAATAAATCACGAGATCAAGTGTATGAAATCCTTTCAGATACCACAACCTAGATCCACTACTAAAGAAACATTATCACCTACAAAAATTGCTACATGCCTATGGGCACAAAGATCAACTATAAGTAACCACAACCGAGGGAACCCAAGAGAGAAAATTCAACCACATTTAAACCTGACATGGGCGAAGTGTAAAGATAACACTCTGGCAATCACTTCAGAACCGGAGAAAATAAATAGAAAGAAAAAGTCATTTACTCGCAAAGACTATAGTTCTCCAGAACCAACCAATGAATGTTATGGGTAGCCCGGATCATAACCTAGAGCTAATGAACAACTAGTGGTCGGGCAAGATCCCTATCAAATAACAAGGCATCTATCGGAAGAATGAAGAAACTGCGCCACCACAATGCTAAACACCCCCAAAGGGCTAACTGTCTTACCTGAGCATATGCAATATCAATCACCAAGGACCTAAGGACCCCTATTAACCTGCCGAGATAAACTTCTCACGGCTAAGGTATAATGTCAATAAACACTTTTATTTCTAGGGAGAGCAGTGCAACCTGCCCATGCCCGAAAACTCACTAAGGCCATCTATCATAAAAGTCCTAACTTTTCTATTGCACAACATCTATAAGCTAAACTATCCAAACAACTCATATCCCTTACTAGGATCTACCATAAAAAAGTTCCCTCCTTATAGATGAGAAATAAAATGACCTATGAACAAAATTCATCGATCAGGATAAGACAAGGTAAGGGTGATCAAATCTCAGTTGGGATATAGTAAGGCCTACCCAATAAGGGACCTCAACTGCTAAATAATAGGACCATATCCTGACAAGGAATCACAGACACCTCCCTAGGATATAAGGCAAGACTCATCTCACTGATAGAAATCATAACCTAGGTTCCACCAAAATCCACGTAATAGAGTGCTATGACATCAAAAGGTCTAAAACAAGGCGTAAACCAAGTCTACAATACCACATCAAAAAGGTAAGGTCACCAATCTAGCATAGATAAAGAAAGCAAGATATAAGTTAGAATAATGCCTAAGTTCAACATAAACCAACTAGGTAGTGAGTAAAATAAAATAGCATCATATGTAGACCTCAAAGGTAGCTTAGTTTAATACCTTGACCTACGACCAACACCGAAAGGAGAAAAACTACTGGAAGACTTTACTAGCCAGCCTGACTAAGGCATCCACCACTGGGGCACTCCCAATCCTAAGGATCAAGCCTCATGCAAGAATTACAAAACCTCAAATACCACCATCCTCTCTAACTGACTACTAAGGTGAGGCTGCAATCACTATTGATTACATGGCTTAGTTCTTCGAACACCCTCTGGCCCAAAGTCCTAGCTCACCACACTCATAACAACCCAGTCTTACTCTAACTTGGACCATACTAAACTAGTCTAGCCACTATGGACCTACGAACCTAAAGATGCGCCCCTAACGTGCTGGCTACTTTGAGTACCCAGGTCTCTGGCGGCTGGCTAAGAAACATACCGATTGACTGACTAGACTAGACCAACTAAATTTTTTGTTTTCACCAAGATCACTATCTATCATATCATTCACTTACAAATTAGGTTTCACTAGAATTATTCTGAGAACTTAAAGGAGGAGTTGGATGGGCCTGACCCAAACTCTTTCTACTCTGCCTCGATTGGTATAACAATAGAACGCCAGGAAGGGGTCTATCTATGGACTCATATCCCAACTCTTCATATATCACAACCCCTAGGATGTTCATCCCTCTGATCCTAAGATAAAACATAACCATCTCTTGTCGCCTGGTAAACTTCCGGACTAAGGTCTTACGAAAAGCTCCTTTAAGGGCCACCAACTATCTAATGAACTGGCAAGAGTATGCCCTTTTACTAAGTTCATCATACGGAGTGGAAACTAATCCTCGAAAGAAAACTAACATCTTATCATATCGCATATCATACAATGTAGGTTTATGTCTAGTAATCCTGTCAATCGATGTTGCATAGTCCTAATGGTCAAAGATCCCTACTAGAAACAAATCAAACTCATCCTCAACAAATGCTCCTCTTAGGACAACCACTGGTACATATAAAAGAATTTTGTCGATCTGCAGAACCAGTATGACAGTGGCCCCTATTGAGCCTGGTGACTCCTAAACTCTATGTCTAATAATATGGTCTTCTGGTGCTCAATTCTAATTCTAATTATGAGAATGCTCGCAAATATCCTACTAGTTCCCACCGAGGGCATCTTCCTAATCATCCATAAGGATTAGGTCTAAAAGAAAGGATAGAAATTGAATGACCATACACATACATATAGAGTCAAGAAGTGAGATTCATTTCTAAAGAGTGTCATGTAGCCTAAAAAAGATAGGATAATGACCTCTACATACCGATCAACACGACCCTACCAAACACTTGCTTCTACAAATAGAGACACTGGTGAACCTAGAGCTATGATACCACTCTATCATGACCCAAAAATTAAGTTGTGATGGCATCTACATTTCACCTGTAGAAAAGCCTAATCCTAGCCAGAGCAAGTGGCAGTGGGATGATACCAAGTACCCAACAAAAAAGGGAAAAGATATGAAGCTCAGGAATAAAAATAGAACACAAAAATAGACAACTGAACATGACTCCCCAGAACCTGGTATCGTGGATGTAGAGTATCTATATATAAAACAATACAAATTACAACCTACAACGGGGAAGAACTATAAAATAGCTATCAGGACTCCAAGTACTTAACCATATACTTACCCAACCTACCCCAATATACCCCTCCCCCAGTCACGCAACATACCCCAAGCATGGAGACCTAGGTAGAAGAGTACGTTGAGGGATCCGATCCCTATGTACAAAAATCCTCATAAAAAGTCAACGTATGTCGTAGTCATCAGGGCCAAAAGGAAAAAACTCAGGATCAGCCCCAATATCATATGTCAATAGAAACTCAAGTCCATCCATGTAGGAAAATATCTAAATTTCAATACGACCCAAATGCCTCCATGTATGTGATATCTAGAAATCATTGTGATATTAAGAAAATAGCTTCAAGTCGTGTGAGAAAATAGATCCACACTACTCATGAGCAAAGTCGTGGAAGATATAAATATATATATATGAAATAATTTTTCAATTATTTCTCTGTCAAAATCAAGTTACCTTTAAAAAAATTTAATGCATGCTCGCTACACAGGACCAATCAATAGGCTAAACTAGTCTAAGGCTGCTAACTGGAATCCATAGGATGGTTGCCAAGCCATAGTCACAAGGTATGTCCTCTCGTATCCCACTTATTATCCTGAGCTATGAGTAATCATACCAATGATGTCATAATTTCCCATAGGGCGCCTATTAAGGGTAATGTACACACCCATACAAGAAAAAAGATGGAGCTACCATTGCTCAATCCAATTCAACACACTCCAAGGGTAGGTATCTAAGCTACAGGCCAGCCAAGTAGGCCATGGGATAGAAGAATAAGCATATCGGGGCCCGACTAGTAATCTCAACCTTGAGATGATGCTTTACCATACATAAACTACACAAATACCCTGTTTTATAAAAGTAGACCGTAGCCTACCTAGTATCCGTTGATGTCCTTGAGAAGCATTTTGAAATATCCAAAATCACGTACGAAGCTTAGAATCTCGTGAGGAAGCTTAGAATCTCGTGAGGATAGCAAACTATAACTCATATGTCAAGACGAGTAAAATAAGACTCATATTGTTATATAAATAGCAGACCAAAATAAAAGCAGGTCTATAAACACTATTAGCTCGTAAAAAGAAAATATGTATACCAACACGTAGATAAACACTCATACATCATATGTTACAAACTAGGGATCAAATTAATTATAGAAATTGAAGATATAACCCCAAAAAGTTTATATAATATCAAAAATAAAGAATTACCTAGTAAAATGATTGTAGAATAATCGTAATGAGTTTTTACGAACTATAACATGACTAGACACCTTCAAATCTCTTAATTCACTCATAAGACCCATGAAACCTCTAAAATTTCAACAAAAAATGAGGAAAATGCAAAGAAGACAAACTTTATACAAAACCACCGACTGGTTGATAAATCGACCATCTGCAAATTTATGATCCACTAATTTATTGGTCCCTTAAATGATAAATCGGTCCCCACGGTCTTCTTTATTAGTTGTTTTTTAAATAGATTCAAGAACGGCACACAAAATGAAAATTGAGTCTGATTTCGATAATTCATATATGAAATCTTCATCAAATCAATACTCTGGACTCATCGAAATGAATGAAAATGACATTCGGGATTATATGAACTGATGAAGTCCCGAAGAAGATATAATGATAAAGGAGTTAAAAAATAACAACTGCTAGGGACCCAATCTATCGGTCCCAACAAGCAACAAATGACTTGGGATAGTTAGAAGAACGCTCTAAACGCATAGAAATCATAGCAATCAATAAAATAGCCCCGAGGGCCATTATACCTACTTAATCTATTCTATGATCAGGAAGCTTAGGGATGAGATACAAGATACTTTATATACTCTCTGATGTCGATCCGTATTGATTTATTCTCTAACGACCTATATGCAGGATTCAAAGGTTGTACATTGGGCCTCATGAGTCTCTTATGGATCTCAACTATTCTTAGAATAAAAACTGGTGTGTACAGGAATAAAGGCATGCCTCACTAATATCATATCATTGTTGCACTACCTTGGTGATTTGAGCATGTATTGACAGTGAATGCAGCTTATTTACCTGTTGTCCCTAAGTTATGTAGATCTTTGAAATTTTGAATTGAAGCCTTGATGTTTCCTATTGTTTTCGAAAGCCTTTAGTCCATGATTATCTTTATTATGTTGAATGGATATATAACTGTTGAGTGTAAAGTTACGATAGGTTATGCCAGATCCTGGTCATGGCTTTGAATTAAGATCAGCTGAGTACACGAGAATCCTATACTCACTCTTCCTTTATGCATAATTTGTGCAGGTTTTTGCCCAGTACCACTTGATGTATCTCAGCTAAGTCTGAGACACTTATTTAGGATACCTGAAGTAGTTGCTTAGCCCTCATGTAGCATCATATAATCCATACTCACTCTTTATTTGAGATGTTGAGACTACTTTAACTATATTGAAATTTTGTAGATACTTGCAATATGGGACATCCATAATTTGGCTTTAGTACTATTGTCATTTATTTTTATCTGTATTGAGTCACTACAAAAAAATCCGCAATATAGACTCGACAGAAGTCACTGCTAATACCCAAAATTTGCAAACTCAAATCTTTTAGCGGCGACTACAGCTATGTTAGAAGTACTTCTACAACTAAAGGTTCTTAGTGGCGGCAAAAGGTTATTTCCACTAAAAGATCGCATTTGTGGAGACAATTATAGCTGCTAAAGGTAATAAGGTAAACCACAAAACATCCTATTGTATATTAAGTCACCACTGAAAAGGACTTTTAGTCGCGATACCATCGCCACAAATAAATTAATATTCTGTAGCAATGTTTTTTCACCACTGAAAATAGATAATTAGCAGTGACTTTTGTTGCTCCAAAATTTAATTACGTTATAATAACAGGTTTTATGTAACTTCTAAAACACCATCTCCAAAAAATAAGTTAATTATTTTGTTATGAACTATTTTCCCCCACCAAAGATAGATTATAGTAGCGACTTTTGTTGCTACAAATCAATTACATAATAGCGACAAGTTTTATGTCACTACGAAACATAATTATATTAGTGGTGAAACCATTCCCACAAATACATTAATTATTCTATAACAAAAAATTTTTTTGCAACTTAAAATAGATAAGTAGTACTGACCTTTGCTACTACAAAATCAATTATGTAGCTGCTAAACATAACTATTAGGAGTACCGGTAGTAAATATAAAAACTATATCAATTTTCTCAAATAAATATATAATTATTTAAAACATCCAATAGTAGAATATAAAGGTATATTCCAGTTGAATACTATAAGTACTTTTAGTTCTAGATAGTCAAATACACGTAGAAAGTTGTAGTTGGATACTTATACATATATGAACAAAATAGGAAATACTTCGACGTTATGCATAAACATATCCTCAAAAAAAAAAAAGTTCCAAAAAAAAACTTCCATTTAACGACTTCAATTCTTCTTCTTTCCCTTTGTTTCAGAAACATGTCCCTGCTTTTAGAGAAAACACATAATCACTTTCATAATTTAATGTTAATAATAGAAGGCATCAACAAATAAAACTCACAAAGGGAATGAGAATCAACAACATGGCGTGTACCTCAACATATATCATCTCAAGAGGCACTAAACATAGTTACAAACAACAATGCACGCCCTATTCCTCAAGCGTTCCACTTCAGTTTCCCTTTAATAAATCATAGTTGTTGTATTTTTTTCTTTTCAAAAGTAATAATATTTATGGGTAGGGAATGTATTATACCTATTTAAATGGAATATGCAGGTAGGAAAAGTGTATCATGAGCAACAGACATATGCTACATGAGTCGGATTGCACAGATGTTCTTTCACGCTTAAAATGAATACACAACAGCAAACAATGCCTTCACTACTGCACTGCACTGTTAGGTGCTACTACTAACCTTAATTCTTCCATCATTTCAACTTGATATAATTATGTACTATCTAATATTTTAAAATGAGTTGATTGAAAATCGACTAAGAAACCCTATGTGTGGTTAGTTTTTATTCCTAGAAATATTAACAGATATAATAACAACAACAGCATTTCTAGTGTAGTCTCAAAGAGTGCCATGTAACATATAAGTGACAAATAATATCTCATTCTAATATTGAAGAGAATTAGAACAGGTTTTGATATTTGAAATTTTAAGATGATGTAGAATGTAAGATATGAATATCTCTGACGTGATCATAATGTTTTATAACTTCCGAGAAGCTGAATCCTTAAGTTTTTATCTTTAGACTTTCTCTTTGTTAGTGTTGTACACCTTTGGAATCTGTAAATTTATCTCTCTTCCACTTTAGCATGTTTTGAAGTTTTTGGTATGCACAATAATCTTACATAACTAATTGTAACATTGTAATTTGCTCTCTTATAGTCTCTTTTTATAACGTCCATCTTTACATGGATTACATAGGTAAACCCCTATTAGTTCTAATTTCTATAGTCAGTGGAAGATAGAAGATGTCGCTACAGATACTTCTGGATAGATAGAATGAAATCAGAAAAGATATGTGAGTCGGTAAAGGGTCCAGTTATGTGTCACATTCTTCCATTGCTTTAAGATATCGACTAATGCCTCCCCCTTACATTACTTAATTGTTACTGAAAAAGCCCAAAAAATGACACAACCAAAGTGATGTATTAAACGATGCAGTCTGTCGTTAAAATAAAATTCACGAAAGAGACGGACAACGTGGTTTTTTTCGTCGTTTTTCTAGTTGATTTTTCTGTCAAAATATTTATTCATAATTTTATTTATTTTTAATAAAAGCAACGAAGAAAATACACAGAGTCTGTTGCTTAATAAAATAAAATAAATAAAAAATAAAATATTATAAAAATGATGGACAGCATGTCTTTTCCGTTGTTTTTTTAAATTTTTTTAAATATTAAAGAAAAGAACAAAATCATATTGTGTGTCACTTTTTGAAATTATTATAGCCCGACCCTCTCTTATTTTTTATTATTTTTTATTATCTTTTATCTTCTACTTCTCTCATTACTTCTCTCTTCTTTCCTTCTCAAACCCGCGAACACCCCCACCCTGCTCCAAAAAAAATCTATATCCATAACCACAGCCTTCCAACCCTAGACCGCTAAAAGTTGTTGCCCCCACGCCCCACTATATTTTCTCAACCTGTTTTCTATTGTTATCCCGTTTGTCATTGTACGATTAATTAGGGTATTGAAATATTTATTTTTGTTAAAAGTTTAACCGTTTTTCCTTCTTTAGTTGTGATTTTAGCTACTATATTTTTTATTTCAGCTATAGTTATTGTAGCTTTACATTGTGATTTTTTAATTAGTGTTTAGGTTAAATTTAAGTTACAGAACATTATTTAGTCTTATTAGTGATTATTTTTTGGTTTAATTTTATTTAGTAATTTTTTTTAACTTGAACTTGGCTAAGTATTACTTAACTCTCACATTGTTAGTTTGTGAACATTAATTAATTTAGGTTGAACTTTAATAAAACTTCACTTTAGTTAAATTTACTATACTTGAATTTGATCATTACTTATTTTAGCAAAATTTATTTGAAAATCAAAACTAGTTACGTCAAATTTTTAAGTACAAACTTGAAATTGTTAAGTAGAGAATTGAAATTGTGAGCTAGGCAGCTAGCTTAATGACATGAAATTGTCAAGTACAAACTTGAAAATATGGAGTAGTGACTTGAAATGGTGAACTAGGTAGCTAGCTTAGTTACATGAAATTATTAAGTATAAATGCAGAATTGTTAAGTAGTGACTTGAAACTATGAACTAGGTAGTTAGCTTAGTGACATGAAATTGTTAAGTATAAACTTGAAATTGTTAAGTAATGACTTGCATTATGAGCTAGGTAGCTAGCTCAATGACATAAAATTGTTAGTATAAATGTGAAACTGTTAATTAGTGACTTAAAATTGTGAACTAGGTACCTAGCCTAGTGATAGAAAATTGTTAAGTAGTGACTTGAAATTGTGAGTTGGGTAGCTATCTTAGTAACACAAAATTATTAAGTATAAACGTGAAAATACTAAGTAGTGACTTGAAATTATGAACAAGGAAGATAGCTTAGTGACATGAAATTATTAAGTGTAGACTTGAAATGGTTAAGTGGTGACTTGAAATTGTGAGCCAGGTGGCTAGCTTAGTGACATGAAATTGTTAAGTATAAACGTGGAATCGTTAAGTAGTAACTTGAAATTGTGAACTAGGTAGCTAGCTTAGTGACATGAAATTGTTAAGTATAAACTTTGAAATTATTAAGTGGTGACTTAAAATTCATCTTTCCAGATCGATGGTAAATCCTTTTGCTTAGCCTATTTCCTTTTCCCTTTGAGTTCAATCCTATCAGGCTTTGAGTCAGTGCCTTCGTAGTGAGTTAGGTAGTTAGCTTAACGACATGAAATTGTTAAGTAAAAATATGGAATTGTTAAATAGTAACTTGAAATTGTGAAGTAGGTAGCTAGCTCACTGAAATGAAATTGTTAGGTATAAACGTGGAATTATTAAGTAGTGGCTTGAAATTGTGAACTAGGTAGCTAGCTTAGTAACATGAAATTGCTAAGTATAACTTTAAATTATTAGGTAGTGATTTGAAATTGGTATGAACGAGTGACTTGAACATATTACTTGGAATTATTGTGAATCTGATTTATAATTGAACATTTTTTTTTATGGATCATCATTTGTCGATGTATGATATGTTTTATGGAACGGATGGAGATGTAAAACTTGAATATTTTGAAGATGTTAGATTTTTATTGAGCATTCCATGTCACTTGATGTTTTTACGAATCATAAGTTAGTTCGGTGTCCTTTTACTTCATATATTTGCAAGTTTTTTTTATCTAGAAATAATTACGCTTCATCTATATCGTAATGGTTTAAAGCTATTATTTTTTTAGTTGATCAAGGAGAGATAGATAGGTTTAATGGTATATTTTACAAGTCGCTGACCGTGGATGAATATAATAGTCTTGCACATATTCCAAGTAGGGATTAACATAATAGGGTTCTACATGATAGGATGCATGAAATGGTGAATGTTGCATTCATTTTTTAGCATGAAATGGAACCAGAACATTATTTAGAAGAAGCTCCAATGAAGAAGCAAGGCATTTCTATCAACAATTAAAAGAGGCAAGTCATCTATTACATGAAGGAAATCCATAATCTCTTTTGTCATCTGCGGTTAGAATAATCAATATCAAATCAAAATGTGGTATTGCTCAAAATGGTATATATGATATTACTGATTTCATTAGAGAACTAGTTTATCCGGAGTTGAATATACCTAAGAATTTCTATCAGGTAAAGAAATTGGTTTCAAAGTTTGAATTGAAGTATGATAGAATTGATTATTGTGTAAATAATTACATGTTATTCTTTAAGAATGATAGTAATTTAGTAAATTTTAAGTATTTTGACATGATCGTATTAAGTGCATTATTTACCTCTTATTCCTCGATTAAAGAGGTTGTATGCGTCGATAAGTTCTGCCTCACATATGATATGACAGTGCGAAAATACAAGGCCACCTAGTGTCTTGTCTCATCCAATGGATGGAGAATATTGAAAGCGTTTCGATAGAATATTTTCTGAGTTTGCTAGGGAAACAAGAAATGTAAGACTGGGCCTGTGTGCTGATGGTTTCACACAATTCTCTACTTTTGTTGCACCCTCTTTTGCATGCCTGTATTTGTTACTCCATATAATCTCCCACCCAAAATGTGCATGACAAGTTCCTACATATTTCTAAGTTGTACTATCCCGGATCATCGTAATCCAAAGAGTTTGATTGATATATTTTTTACAGCCATTGATAGATGAATTAAAACAATTATGGTCTGGAGGTGTACTGATATATGATATATTTACTAGGCAAACTTTTATTATGCATTCTTTTTTAATATGGAAATATTAATGATTTTTCTTCATATGGTATGTTGTCTGGTTGGATGACGGCTGAAAAGTTATCTTGCCTATATTGCATGGAAAATGGCAAAGCATTCACTTTGAAACATGATCGTAAAAATTATTGGTTTGATTGTCACCGTCACTTCTAGCATATAGATCATTAATTTTGGAACAAAAAAAATCATTCTGAAAGAATAATATTGAAAATAATTCATCACTTCCATTCATCTCTGGGCATGAGATTTGGGAGTGAGTTTGTCACTTGCCTAAAGTTATAGAAGCTTCACCTACTAGACTTTCTGGATATGATATTGAATATAATTGAACTAAACAGAGTATATTTTGGGAATTACCGTATTGGAAGGATAACCGTCTACCACACAATCTTGATATGATGCATACTGAAAAAAATTATTTTGATAATTGATTCAACACTGTAATGAATTTTAAGGGAAAGACAAAAGAATATCCCAAGGATAGAATGGATCTACAAGAATTTTGTAGGAGAAAATAATTGTGGTTGTAGGAATTAGCCTTTTGGCTAAGTTTAAGTGCAAATAGAGTAAGTTTAAGAAACTTCTTGGCTGCCTTTTGGAAGCTTCTTAGACGACCTTGTTAGCTTATTTAGAGTCAATTTTGTTCTCCTTTATTGACTTAGATTGTGCTAACCTCCCGT
>JBDJHY010124451.1:0-10474 GCA_039654485.1 Withania somnifera
AATTGCATAAATTCTTCTAAATTTATCATTTCTTCTATATCTTCGTCAATTTCTATCTTTTTATTATTAATAGGAAACTTTTTTGGGCATCTATTAGCATAATGTCCTATCTCTTTACAATAATAACATTTACATTCTTTTGGATTTTTCCTTTTGTTATTTCTTTTGAAAAAGAATTTCTTGTATCTAGTATATCCTTTCTTTTTATAATATATAACTTTTCTCTTTTTAAAATATTTCCTTTTAAAATATTTCTTCTTTTTATATTTTCTTTTTATCTTTTGATAATAATATGGGCTTTCACATCCAATCATTATTGGCATTTTGGGATTATCACAACATAAATTTATTTTCTTTCGTAATCCTTTTGTAGCTTTAGCTAATATTGCATTTGCACATCAAGTACTAAGTTATCTTTTAAATGAGTTATTCTTTTTCCTAAAGTATCTGCAGTGCTTGAATTATAGGTATCTATTAGCTTTTTTCCCCAAGGATCTGGTATCTTAGTATAAAACATTGGAAGATACATTTCTGTATTCTTTACTCGATTATATATGTAATAATAGTAATCTTGAAAAACACAAATATATTTATTTATTTCACACATATCACATAACTGTAATCTTAATAAAGCTATTTCATATTTTTTAATTGTTGAGGGATCTTTTAAAATATTGCCTTCTCCAGCAAATTCTAATCTTATAGCTTTTGTAGCTCTAGTAATTAAATTGACTATATTATTATCGGTACCAAAAATATCATTTCGTGTGGCTTCATTTAGATTTTGCCAAAATCTTAACACACTATTTAATAAATTTCGTTCTATAAAATATTTTGTAATATCATAATTCATTTTATTAACTGTTATCGCTATTCTTAAAGAGGTTTCCCATTTATCTATGGCTTTCTCAGTATTATTAATACAATCCAAATCTAAATATATTCCAAAAGGATTAATTGCTTTAGTTTTCATTGATCCTATTGGTGTATGACTATCCCTTGCTCTTATTGCTGAATCAATTCCTGCATAGGCTCTAGTAGGTTTATTAAAACCTGTTCTACAGGACTCTGCTTGAGTAGGAATTTTAGTTATATTAGGATTGAGATCTATATCTTCTAGTTTATTAGTGTCCATTTTTAAGTTTATCATATTACTTTTTTTAATTAAATTAGTTTCTTTTAAATCTAAAATAAGGCTATCTATCTCAGAATTTTCTTCTGATTCTGAACTTACCATTTCAAATTATTTCCTCCATATCCATCCGGAATTCTTATTTTAGATATATGTGATCCTATAATATCTGATGTTTTAGTTATAGTTTCTTCTTCTATCTTTATTTCTTTTTGATTTATTAAATCTTTTAAAGTTTGAATTTCTTTAATGATTAAATTTCTAAAACAAATTATGGTTTTTTGTATTTCATATAAATCTTGTTTTATTTGTAATGGATCTTGTTTATTAAGTAGCTTATAATTTATTTTATCCATTTTATCCTAGACTGACAGAATGATTATTAATTTCATTTTCTATTATTTGTATGTCCTCTTCTAAATCTTTTATAGCTATATTAAAGTCTGACAATAATCTAGATGCATGATTTATAGTAGCTTCATCTTTTTCTTTTTGAAAGAGAGTAATATCTTTTTATATTTTTCCCTTCCTATTTTTCCATCTTTCAAATGTTTTCTAAAATTCCAAAGTATCTTATTTTCTATCTTTATATAAACAAAAGAGGGTTGTTTATTCATTCTATATCTATGTCACTAAAGTTCTCATAACATCTTAAATCTTTAAATATTTTATTAAATTTATCAATCTCATCTTCTTGTTCAATTTTTATTTCTACTATTGAATTTTCATATTTTATATCTACTTTTGTATTTTTGATATCTATCATGACTCTGATACCAACTGTGGGGGGTGGTCCAGAAAAATGTTGGTTTATATTAATTATCCGTGTGGGTATGTTTTCATATCTAATTGTATTATCATCTTGTTTAACAAGTAAAATTAAGCCTCTTACAGAGGAATAGGGTAAGTCTAAAATTAACATATTTATTTTAATATGAGTAACTTTCAAGAGTAAAATAGCAATATAATTTTCTTGACTTAAATAAAAAGTAAAAGGGTCCAGCACGCTTCCATACCTATCCCGCTTTGACCGCTAATACTCCAGGTATCCACTGAGACTTTTACCGGACATTTCAGTCCCAACCTGTTTAAAGGTAACTTCCCTTGGCGTTCCTTCAGAGTACAACAGCACAGCCTAGTTTCGTTTTCTACCTCTAGGCGAAGGGTAATATGGAATGAGAAGACTTTTCTTTTTATAAAAGAAAAGAGATTATAGAATATTTACTCCAGAAAGTAACTCATAAAAGCTTAGTTTTTATTCATACTAAAACTGGTATTTTACAACACAAAGAAGATTGATATTTTCTTCGATGATCCTTTCTGAATACAACTGACTTCCTTTTATAGACAAAAGGAATCGAACTTGAACTACAAAATTAAACATAATTTACAAAAGTTGACATTGACTAGATTACATTATTATAAAAGACAAAAATATCACTATCATCCAGCATCTTCTCATATCTTCCGCTTTACGCTTTATCTTATATCATCCATCCGTCTTTCAGCTTTTCTTCTTTTCTATCTATTTGTCCTGCTTTTCTTTATCAGCCTTCCATTTATCCTTCTTTTATTCAGATGATGTAGACATCATGTCTTCCATTATCTTCTCTTTTCTTGGTGAGCAGAAATCACATGTACCTTTTGCATGTTTCCGCATTTCACATAATTTTTGTTGTGCTTGAGGACTTGATTTAATAATTTCTTTATCAATCAAATTCATTTTAGTTTCCATATATCTTTTTGCAGAAGGAGGTGTATTTTTTGCCGGAGTTATCATGATGGATGAATATATCTTAGTTCCTCCATATGTTCTAAATCCTCTTTTGAAACTATGCTCCATATTTTGAAGCACAATCCGTAATCCAATGGCTCTTTGATAATGAATATCTTTTTCTGTAAACTGTTGAAAGACTTTTTCTTGAAAATTGTTAATAATATTAAAATCTTCGGATTTGCCAATCTACATGAAATGATATGCAGGATATCTTTCCTCTTTATGGAAATCTGGTCCAGCTGAAATAAATTTGAGTACCAAAATATCTTTGACTTTAATTGTACGATTATTAAGATAACAATCTTTAACTCCTTCCTGTATCCATGAAGGTAGTCAACTAATCTCTGGAAAATTGGGTGAAGTAAGATGAATTGAATTAATTGCTCCAAAATCATACCAATATCTTATCTCTTGAGGAGAGAAATCTTTCAAATAATTGAGTCGTGGATATCTTCCAGTGAAATCAATATATCGATTTGGAACCATTTTGAGAGAAAATAAATCTCTCATTATCTGTTCTTGATTGCCCATCATATTTAATCTATCCTTTTACAGAAGATAATTTTTCATATTTATCTGGTACTTTTGTAGGAGTATTATCATTCTTTTGTATCTTTATCAAATTATTAACGATATCATATGAATCACTGCATTGTCCAATTTTGGACATAATCTGAGAGCATATACTGAGTAATTTGTCAGCAATCTGTTGTTCACACTCAAAATTTGCTATTTCAATGATATTAGAAATAGCTATTTGTATATCCTTAAATCCTTTATCAATATCTTGTAAATGTTGTAGCATCTGTTGTTTAAGATCTTCCATCCCTGGTAAGAAAATCTGCTGCTACATTCTTGTTAGTTCTAATAATTTCAATATCAAAAGAATATTCAGACAGTAACATTTGCCATCTAATAAATCGTTTATATTCTGGTTTTGAAGGAAGATTATTATGAATAAAATATTTTACCTGAGTATTATCTGTTCTAAGAATAAATTTCTTTGGCAATAAAAAGTAATATAACTTTTGACAATTTTTTACTACTGCTAATAATTTTTTTTCATTAATATGGTATCGAATTTGTGTATTATTAAAAGTTCCTGAACAATATCAACATAAATTTTCTTCAATCTTATTTTTATCAGAATCATAATCTATCTTTTTAATACTCCACTCCAGTATTCTTCTGATGCATCAGTTTCTAATATTAAATCATCACTATCTTTAGGTAATTGTAATTTAGGTAAATTTTTGCAGATTGATTTGATATCTTTAACTTTTTTAACTAAAACTTCATTAAATTTAAAAATCTTGTCCTTTTTTAATATTTCTTGAAATGGTTTTCTTAATTCAGCTAGATTTTGTATATAATTTGAGGCATAATTAAGAATTCATAAAAAACATTGTACTTGTTTTTTATCTGTTAATTTATCTGGAAAAACAGATAACTTTTCAACAATATGGCTTTGTAATTTTATACCATTTCCATCAATTATCATTCCCAAAAATTATATCTTATTTTTTAATAAACTTGCTTTCTTTTTAGAAAGTGTTAATCCATTTTCTAAGCATAAATTAGTAAACTTATTAAGATGTTGCAAATGTTCTTCCAAATTATCAGATAAAACTAGAATGTTATCAATATAGACGAATATAAAATCATATTCTTTAAAAATATTATCCATTTTTCTTTGAAATATTTGGGGTGCATTTTTTAATCCAAATGGCATTACTAACCATTCATATTGTCCTTGTGGAGTTGAAAAAGCAGTATATTGAATACTATCTTTATGCATTTTTATCTGCCAAAATCCACTTTTACAATCAAATTTAGAGAATATTTTTTTATTACTAGTCCTATTTATTAGATTTTCTTTGTGTGGTAAGAAATATCCATCAAATATAGTATTATCATTTAACTTTTTATAATTAATAACCATTCTGGGCTTATTTCTTACTATCTCAGCATGATTTCTAACCATAAAGGCTGGAGAACTATGAGGAGAATTACTAGGTCTTATTATTCTAAGACTTAATAATTCTTTAATCTGTTTTTTAAATTCTTCTTGATCCTCAGGATTATATCTCATTGGTTTTACCCTAATAATTTTATTTTTATCTTTCATTTCTAGTTTAGCTTCTATCTTATTTTTATCCCAAAATTCTAAAGGGTTTTCTGAAAAACATTGTTCTAATTTTTATTTAATTTTATCTATATCTTCTTCTAATTTATTAAAGGTTATCTGATAATCTAGAAAAGAATAAGAATTTTGTTGATTTATAATTTGAGAGTTATCCCAATCAATATCATATTGTAACAAGGGTGTACTTTTTGGAAAATTTGGTTTATTTTGATATCCAATATCACCACGCTAGGCCGTGCATGGTTTAAATTGAATAGGTAATCTTCTAGAGTAGGCATTTTTAAGTCTTTTTACTACTATAATATGTTGACAAGGAGTCTTAAATTTTATTTGAAATAAAACTCTATCATATAGAACACTATGAAACATTTCTAAGAAATTGTTTCCTAATAATACATCTTGTCCTGTATTATAAAAATAAAATGGTGGACATTTTATTAAAAAATATCCTAATAATATTATAGGTTGGGCTATAACCTTATCCATTATAACAGTATTATTTGATATATATTTTCCTTTAACAAGAGGTAAATCTTGATGATATTCTTTAGGAAATATTTCTGCTTTACAACAACATCTTCCAGAACCATTATCTATATAAGCAGCAAAATATTCTGCCTTATAATCTTTGTAAGTAATTCCTATAGGTATATATATACTATATGGACTAGTCATTTTTTTATAAATATTATTTTATTATTATAAGTTATCTTGATTCCATACTCAGATATATCATATGGTTTTACACTATTTAAAAATGTGGTTCCTAATAATATCTCTAATGAATTGTTACTTCCTTCTTGTTCAACCAATAGTCTAATTGGCATAGTATTTTCTTCAAATTTTAAAATGGTTTCTATTATATTTTCTATTTCATGTCTTTTGTCATTAAAATCATTATAAAGATGTTTATTTTTTAATCTATATTGTTGAAGGTTATTACATAATCTGGAATTAATATAATTTCCACTGGCTCCGGTATCTAATAAAATATTAATAGAAATAAATTTTATTCTATCAAAATATTCTCCTTGTATCATATAATTTTCTATGTCATCATTGTTTACTTCTAAAACAGGTGGTATAAATCTTTCTGATTGTATTCTTCTTATTAATGTTGTAGGATTTATTACTCGAGTTTGGTCAAAAGATAATCGAGATATTGAATCCTGTTGATTATATAATGGTTTTGGTTGTAGATTTATATATATATATAAAGATTATTAAACTTTATAACTTTGTTTATATTTAAAGAATATATTTTTTTTGTATGTTATATTTTTGTAATTACAAAAAATAGTAATAAACTTAATAGGAATAATAATTAAGCAAATGAAAATAATCTGAATATTATTTAAGTATTTAATAATTGATTACAAGTTACAACTTACAATTGCTAGTAGAAAAACCAAATTTACGCAGCCACCTTCTAGAAAGGGTTCTGTTTCAACTAAGTTATACAACCATCTTCTAGGAAGAGTTCTGTAATACTAATAGTTGTATAGTCTAGAAAAATTATCATCTAAATTTTGTAATGACCTAGTGTGATCAATAGATGGTCTTGGAAGATTTTGCCAACAATCTTCATGTTCCATGCCATCATCACTATTGCTGCCAATTAATAAATCGAAAAATAATTCATATTGTGATGTTAACCTTGGGAGTCCTTTGTTACGTCGATCTGTGTTAATCCAATCCCTGAACAACACTGAAATTTCCAAGCTGTCCTCAACTAGTGAATAGCGATGATCTCCAATTTGAAATCTTCCTGCGCTAAATGTCGACTCAGAAGCCACCGATGTCGCTTGAATAGCGAGCAAGTCCTTCACCATCCTGCTGAGTCTTGGAAATTGACTTTCCCGGACCCTCTATCAACTCAGAAGCTGTGGTGTACCTTCACCGTCTGTTATGTTGTCTAGTCCCTAGTTTAAATAATCATCAAAATCATATTTGTTAAAAGAATCAATGCCAAGTTGAGATTTTATTTTACTATGAAAATCTTGTATAGGTCTATACATTGCAGGAGGTTAACATCACTTCTTTGTAATGTACAACATTTTTCATACATCTCTCTAGCATAAAATCTAATGCTATTTTGGCATGTTTCTAAACTAGGTTATTCGTATGGTTCAATTTCTAAATTATCATAAAAACATTTAACTAGTGCTTTTGCACCAGCTTCTTTATATTATGGATTAAATAAAATAGCAGTTAAATAAATTTGTGGTATAGGAAAAATATTTCTTAAATTTATCAATGATAACTATAACAACATCTCTAAATAATGACTTATATTTATATTCAGCAAAACAACATGTTATATTTAATACATGTAATAAAATTTCAGTAACAGTAGGATAATATAAGTTAGACAAAACATTTGTTGTTTCATAAAAGAAGGTTAACAGTTTGTTAAATCTTCATCATTAATTTTATGATCAGGATTAAAAGTATGTCCGTTAAAATGCATAGTAATAGGTTCCCTATATTTGTATGCAACTTCAAGTATTTCGTAAAAAGAGTTCCACCTAGTTTTAATATGTTTGGGAACCTTTTAAAGGGAAGTCCGGCTACCTCGCAAAGTTTCTTAAAGTGATTAATTCTGCTACTTTTTAAACATATGAAAAATTAAAAAATATGCATTATCAATTTTTTCGCAAGTCTTTTTAAATAATTTTATACCATCATTACAACTAAATTTAAAATATGTGCAGCACATCTTACATGAAAAACATCTGCACAAATTGAATATATTCTATTTTTTAACAAGTTTATTGCGTTTAAATTAACAGAAGCATTATCTAGTGTAATACTAAGTACTTTATCGCAGAGTCCATAAAAATCTAAAATGTCAGCTACCGTACTAGCAATATAAGTGCCTGTTTTTGATACTTCACAAATTTTATGAGCAATAATTTTTTTTTGTAAATTCCAGTTATAATCAATCTAGTGTACTGTAACAGTTAAATAATCAAAGTTAGTACGACTACGACCCATATCAGTTGTTACGAAAACTCTACAATTCAATAATTCAAAATATTAACGAATCATTTGACAATGTTGTTCGTAAAAATTAAATATGTCTCTTTTAACCATACTTCATGATATACCTTCAAAACTAGGATTATATGTATCACGAATATATTCAATAAAAATAGGATGTTCAGCAAAATTAAAAGTCAAACCCGAACAAACAATCATTTTGGTCAAATTTCTACTACCACAATCCCTGCTATATGGTCTTGTGAAATAGGGTCAGCGGGTTAGAAAGGTTTATTTCACCTTGGACCGACCATATATGACCCTCCATAGGATGGTCGAGTACTGCTAGAAGATATAGCAGGATTAATAGTAGCTAAATGTCTCTGCCACTCCCGTAACTGCATTGATTCTAAATATATAATCATTCCCTCCCTCTCCCCCCTCCTAGTTGAGCCCCCACTGCTACCAGATTTATAAGACCAATTTTTTTTACAAAAACGACAAGTAGCAAGAGTTTTTTCGTCATTAAAATACAAAAATACCATACAGGTGATTTTTTAGGGCGACCTATGGGAGCCTTACCCTTCTTTTTGTTTGAGAAATAGGGGGGAATTAGCTCAAATCTCGGGCTCATTTTCAAATGGAGCCTGAGTGGGCACTTCGGTAGCGATCTATTAGGTGTTGTGTGTAATTCCTCATCTACATCTAATTCTACTTCTTCATTTAAATCTTCAAAAAATAATTGTGGTGCATTCTTTCAAAAGTTTCGGTATTAATTAGTGGAGTTTCAATATTAGTTTCTAGAGTAGCTAAATTAGTTTGATCTACATCAACATTATTTCTAAATGAAGGAACTTTAGATTGCAAAGATGAACTGGAACCTATCATTTTCCTAAAAAAAATTAGAACTACTTTTCTTCTTTCTTGAACTTTTTTAGAGTAATTCATAGTATTAATAAAATGTAAATTAAGTTAGCAGATACAATAAATAAATGGTAAATTAATAAATACAAAATAAAATAATAAGAGCAGAGAGAGAGTGGAATGAATGTACCAAATTTCTGCTTAAAAATAGACGTAAACAACTGAAAGTAAATAATTTGATGACGAAAGTTGAAGAAGATTGCTCCTCCAAATTGCAACAAATTTAGCATCAAATCTTCAATTAAAAATATTAACAAAAAATAACTAATTATGAATGGGAGATTTTGGTAATTGATAAATGAATATTGGAGAGTTAAGAATAGAAGATTGATAAATAATTAGAGTAGTAGAGAGAATTGAGAGATTTTGATGAAAATGGTTGATAATGATAGTATTTATAGAGAAAACAATTTTAGGGGTAGGGGGATGGGGGGATGGGGGCTGAGGGTAGGCTAAAACGGCTATATAGCCGTTGCCCAATGGCTATTTTTGAAAAAAGTGGCTACTATATTAAAAAAGAAATTTAAAAAAGTTGGACTGGACCGGATGGGACGAACCGGGATGAAAATGGGATCCCATCCCTTTGCGATACTTGGTTATCCCATCCCGTTTTGTCCCGGACCAAGACGGTACCAGGACGCCCGGTCCAGTTGAGCATCCTTAGTATCAACTAACCAGAAATAACAACTAAGCAGTAATACTAATAAAGTAATGCATATAAATGTTGTCAAGTCCCCTGATAGAAGTGCAGCGTACATAGAAACACGCTCACCCATAGGCATCCACATACTACCAAGCGTACACTGAAGAAAATAAGTGTAGAAAAGTAAATACAATCATATGAAGTAACCAGTCCTGAGTACGCTTCTCCTCCGATACCCATAGGTTTAGCAGGTAGAACTCATGGAAGGCCAACCTAAATATTCTCGGTGTATCACTCCTCCGACCTATACCTCCCCTCCATGTAGCGTGAAATCCCAGAGGCAAGGTCCATTGAGGTATGTCACCAAGTACAATCTCTAACGTTATCATAATCTCACATCCCAAATCACAGAGCCTTAAAGGTCTCAAAGTCTGGCATATCATGCCTCATGTCAATAGTATCATCAAGTCATACTCGGTAAGTTAAGGTGTTCTACGCTTGTATATCTTAGTATCACCAAAAGTCCTCAAGGGAACTGTATCATCAATGTCTCCATAACTGTCAAATGTGATAAGTGTTAAAAGCTATACTCACTTCCGTACGATGATGTACTCAAGTGACAGTGGTTGTACTTACTGTCAAATGGATTCGGACTCAAGTCCCAGCAATATTCCCCAGTTCTAGGATGTAAAGCCTGAACTAAAACAAGTGAAAATATTATTAGATGGTGCTCGATACAGCAGTGAGTCTTACTTATATTATTATTTGAATATTACCATTTATTGATTATGTCATTATCGATCTTTATTACTAAAATTAGCCTCTAGCAGCCATTATGGCTCAGTACTCAAGTGGTGATACTGACCCAGC
>JBDJHY010124560.1:0-13669 GCA_039654485.1 Withania somnifera
TTACTTATTGTACTTGTGCTTTTGGTTATTGATAAAGTAACCCTTCTCTTTGGCTTTGGGCTACAGGGTTGGTTCTCCTAATGGTAGTATAGTTGGTGCCATCATGATCTGAGAAATTGGGTCGTAATAGATTATGGTTGACCTAGCAAAGATTTAGGTAGTGCATGATTGGACGAGAACAATGTCCCCCTTTAAGGTTTAAGAACTTTATCGCTTAGAAGGTTAGTACAATTGTTTTTTTGAGTGGTTTTATTCGATTACTACACCATTGAAAAGATTGAATAGGAAGCACATTCCTTTTTAGTGGTTTGAGGATTGTGAGTCAATCTTTCTGCTACTCAAGGAGTTGTTGAGTTCGTCGCCAGTGTTGACATTTCCAATTGAGGGCCAGATCTTCTCGGTGTATTGTTATACTTCGTGTGTTAGGTTAGGGTTTGTTCTGATGTTGTAGGGCCCAGTCATTGCTTATTCATCGAGGAAACTAAAGGTTCATGAGCATAACTACCCCATTCACGACTTGGAGTTAACGGTGGTGGTACTTGCGCTTAAGATCTGGAGGCACTATCTGTGTGGAGTTTGGGTAATATTTATAATCGCCATCATGTACATGATGAGCAAGAGAAAGATTAATTCCAATTCCAAGTAGAGAAGGTGGATTGAGATGCTGAAGGACTACGATATTACCATCTTATACCATCAAGAAAGGCAAACGTAGTTGCGGATGCCTTGATCCAGAAGGCAATCAATATGGGTAGTTTGGCAGCCTTGCATGTTTCAAAGAGACCATTAGCTTGGACATCCATTCTTTAGCTAATAGGTTTGTTGGGTTGTATTTGATGGACTCTAGGAGGATTTTAGCTTGTATCAAGGCTCGATTGTCTCTTCTTGATCAGATTTGGCAGCGTAAGTTTATGGATCGTCACTTGGTGTATCTTAATGATCAGTTGTTAAAGGATGAGGCCGAAGTGCTTTTATTGATTCAGATAGGGTTCTAAGGTATCAGGTTTGTGTGCCAGGGGTTAATGGTTGGATTCGGTAGATATTGTGTGAGGCTCACAACTCTAGGTATTCTATTCATCCGGGTGAAGCTAAGGTGCATTGTGATTTGTGATAGTTTTACTGGTGGAGTGGAATAAAGAGGGATATTATAGAGTATGTTTCTCATTTGAAATACCAGTAGGTTAAGTTCGAGCAATGGTAGCTAAGAGGTTTGATGCAAAGACTGCCTCTTCCGACTTAGAAGCGAGAAGGGTGACTAGGGACTTAATTTTGGGTTTGGAAGTACTAGAATGGTTCATGACACCATCTGGACTATTGTTGATAGTCTGACTAAGTCAGCGCACTTCTTCCCTACTCATTCTTCCTACAATGCAGAGCGGTTGGCTCATATTATCTTTAGGAGGTGGTTCGGTTGCATGGGGTTCCGGTGTCCATCATTTCTTATCAAGGTAGATACTTAACAAAATAAGCCCAAGTATTCCAAGAAAAATACTCGTATATATATTAAGTAAATAAATAAGTAAACATACAAGGATGAATGAAACCCTACGGTGCCCCATCCTACCGGAGAGTACAAAAGCAAACAACACAGAAGCAAGATATGCATGATATGATGGAATAACCGAAGAAGGGAACCTTTACGCTTCTACCCAGACTCATAATTTCTTCGGGTAGAACCTCATGGAAGGTCACAATCCATATACATCTATTCCCCCATATACACTTTCTCTGGTCACTCACAATCCTGGTTGAGCAAGGTCCACGGAGAGCGGCTACTCGCGTACCACTAACTCATAAAGTGATAGAACTTATATACCATAAATGTAATGGTTATCAATGATATAATTAATCCCGGATAAACATAATCCATATTCAGATATCTAACTAGTCTATATCAGAATCAATGTCAATGAATGAGTCCCACTGTAACTAGGACTATATCCAAAATGAGACGGCATCTAGCTCATGATCTCGAGAATGGATAGGAATAACTCAAGAAGAAATATAACTCAATTTTAAGCCTTTTCATTCTCACTACTGGCTAGTTACTCAAGTCTTACTCTTTTAGGCTTATTGCATTGAAACGAGATCATACACAACATCTCAATGAATCCTTTAGGCGCAGCCAAGGCACAATTCTACAAAAAGCATAACCAACCAAGTTAAATATCTGGGATTCAAGGATAATTATCATAAACCCACCATCTTTATTTCAAAGTCAAGGAAAGACTACTCAAGGACCATCTATATTTTAGAGTTATGGAAAGACCACTCAAGGAACATTTATATTCCAGAGTCATGGCAAGACCACTTAAGGTCACATGGGTAACTAATCACAATTCAACAATCAAGCGTAGCCAAGAAATGAACTAAAAGAGGGGGCGGGGTCCTAGGTGCCAACCTAGAAATCCCAACAAAAGATGTCAATTTATCACAATCATCTCTCATATAAACATAGTTTAATATAACAAGCATATCCTACCTGTCATCTGACGAGGCACTCACAAATATAGTGTCAAAGATGTCCAAACTATGCCAAAATAGCTAAAAGCTCGCAAATGAATCCCAACGATTATGCAAATATCAAAAACATAACATAAACATTATAAGAGTATAACAATACTTATAAATATATGTAAATAATTGGGAGTCAAAATATGGGTCAAAACAGGCCTACCGGCCCGCAAACCCGAAAACACGAAGAACAGGAACAAAAATTTGAAGCTAAATTGAGCAAGAATAAAGCTTGAAATCAAGGGTTAAAATTAAGAAATGAACATGGACATTTAGGATTTTTTGGATGAAATTTAATGAAGTGAAAGTGAAAATGTACCAATAATCAAAGAAGAATCAAAGAAATTACGTTTCCAAAGCCACCCACAAGTTTATGAGAAAATCTAAGTAATTTAATGGTGGTTTAGAGTTCTTGGAGAAGAAGAAATGGAGACAATAGCTGAAAACTCATTTTTTCATCTATTTATAGTTGTTGGATGGAAGCATACGCGATCGCATAAAGAGGGCTCGTGATCTCGAGCTGAAGGGGGATTGACCACGCGGTCACCTGCTATGCGCATCGTTATCGAGAAAAGTTACAACAAGAGGTCCAAGCGATCATGTGATTAATTTTTTCAATTATAAGAAGTCAAGGGCAGTGCATTGCAATCGCGTGGGAGAGGCCTGAAATTGCGAAGAACAACAGATGCTTGCACCACAAACAGTAAAAACAAATAATTTTTAAAACTAGAAAATGATGTTTGGAATGCATTCAAAAAAAAACACAAACCAAATATACAAGTTGCACTAGAATGACATCTCACACTCAACAGCATAAACAAAATACCAATCCGAGGCAATTTCAAAGAAATATTGACCAAAGTCAACATTATACGAACACTTCCAACCTTTCAACCAAGTACTCAAAAGGAGCTCGATTGGCCTAGAAACTGAAAGAACCACTCACCTAACCTAAGTCAATATTCTAGAACTAATGAAACAATCAGATTTTCAATCTGAGACACCGATCATAAAATAATCCTCCTAGCTCCCAAAATGGCAACATAAAGCACATAAGCTCATAAAATCGAATAAACTCAAAACTAAAGGTTCCAAACTCAAACCAACATCCAATATAGACTAAAATACACATTCTAGATATAAAGAAACTGTCGGAACTTGATTCCATGATTGCCTTTATAGAATATTGACTAAAGTTAATGATTTCAATATTTAAGGCTCTAAACCAGGGAAACAAACATAACAACCAAATGAATGACCCGATAATTGTACCACCAGCCTCAATAAGTCCTAAATGGCTTAGATACACTACATAAAATCTCACAAATGAAATAAAATACAAAAATGCAAATATGACCATAAGGGTTATTACACGACTTGTACTTATACTGCACTTGTGTTCCCCTGGTGCAGATCTGCGTACTAGAGCTCAATGTTGATTAGCTATTGTGCCTCCTCACTATTGTTTTTAGAGATTTAGGGTGAGATTTGGACGTCCATCTTTTTCCTGCTTCTCATCGGCTTTATATTTTTTCTCTCTTGTATATTTCATAGATAGACCTACACTTATTGAGATATACTTGTATACGTACTTAGTGAATCCATATATATACACTGATACCAGGTACTGAGGAGGTTTGTTGATTCTATTTGTGTTGTTGTACTTTCATCACTTTATCTTATTTTATGTTATTCTTTTACTGCATCGTGTGCACCTTACTTGTTGTGGTAGCCCATTGCTATGGCACTAGGCAATAGGGTTTGTTCTCATATTAGCGCGATAGTAGGTGCCATCATGATACGAGAAATCAGTTCATGAAAAATCTCTTTATAAAAAATGAGTGTTGTTTTCTATCTTATGCATTATCTTTGGATAATTATTATGGTCAACCAACAAACTTGCTTTTGTTTTGAGTTAGTCTTCTTTTTCTAAGAGGCTGATCTGTGTTGGTAAGAAAACTTGCTCACTTTCCAAAGATCGAAGCAGCACAATTTCAAGTATTTTTTCTTTTAGAAAGTTTATGGACCCCAGTTTCATCAACACAATTGTTTCATTTGATTCAGCCTTTAATGTATTGTAGCAACTTATTCAAGCACCCCAAAAAGAAAAGAAACATACTTGAAGGTCATAACTTAACTAGAGCAACAAGTTGCTAAGATGAGTCTCAGAATAATATTGACTAAGGAAATAATGTCATCACCCTAAGTTCAAATGGTTTCACCAATTTCAAAAGATGACATTTTTTTAAAATAGGGTCATCATTCCATTCAAAAGATAACACTTTTTCAAAATTGGGTTAGTCATTCCATTCAAAATGAAACATTTTCAAAATTGGGTTAGTCGTTCCATTCAAAATGAAATATTTTCAAAATTGGGTAAGTCATCCTATTCAAAATGACATATTTTTTAAAATTGGGTCATCATCTCATTTAAACACTAACACTTTTTCAAAATTGGGCATCATGATATTCGAAATGACTTGTTAAATTATATTTCCATTCCTCTCAAATAAGCATGGATTAATTTCTCCATTAAAATAATCATGTTTTTATAGTTCATGTTGCATTTTCTACTAATGGTTTTATTTTAGCTTTTTGGTACATAGAGCATGTTCACCAGAAGTTAGAACTACGTTGACCTAATTCCCCCTTCAATGGGATATGTAGGTGCTATATAGGTTGGGGCATGCCCTCTAAACTTCCAATATTATTTATAATTGAAATAGGGGAATAATTTTTAATAAAGGCCTCAAAAACTCCACAATTATGAGAAGTCAAGGGCAGTGCATTGCAATTTGCATGGGAGAGGCCTGCAATCATGAAGAACAATAAATGTTTGCACCTAAAACAGTAAAAACCAATAATTTTTTAAACTAGAAAATGATGTTCGGAATGCATTCATAAACCAACAAACACAAACCAAATATGCAAGTTGCATGAAAATGGCATGTCACACTCAACGGCATAAAGAAGATACCAATTCGAGGTCATTTCAAAGAAATGATTACGAAAGTCAACATTATGCAAAAACTTTCAACCTTCCAACCAAGTACTCAAAAATAGCTTGATTGGCCTAAAAACTGAAAGAACCACTCACCTAACCTAAATAAATATTTTAGAACTGATGGATAATCATATTTTCAATCTGAGACTCTGATCATAAAATAATCCTCCTAGCTCCCAAAATGGCGACATAAAGCACATAATCTCATAAAATCACATAAACTCAAAACTAAAGGTTCCTAACTCAAACCAACATCCTATATAGACTAAAATATACATTCTAGAGATAAAGAAATTATTGGAACTTGATTCCAAGATTTTCTTTATAGAATATTGACTAAAGCCAATGATTTTAATAATTAAGGGTCTAACCAAGGAAACAGACATAACAATAAAACGAATGACCTAAGAACTGAACCACCAGCCTCGATAAGTCCTAAATGACTTACATACACTACATTAGAGCTCACAAATAAAATAAAATATGAAAATACCAATATAACCGTAAGGGTCATTACACGACTTATGCTTATACTGCACTTGTGTTCCCTTGGTACAGATCTACGTACTAGAGCTCGATGTTGATTAGCTATTATGCCTCCTCACAATTTTTTTTTAGAGATTTAGGGTGAGATTTGGACGTCTATGTTCGGCCGGCATCTCATTCACTTTATATTTTATCTCTCTTGTATCTTTTGTAGAAAAACCTATACTTATTGACATATACTCTGTACTTAGTGAATCCATATATATATTGATACCAGGTCCTGGGGATGTTTGTTGATTCTATTTATATCATTGTACTTTCATTATTTCATCTTCTTTTATGTTATTATTTTACTGCATCGTGTGTACCTTGTTGTGGTATCTCATTGCTACAACTCTGGGCTACAGGTTTGGTTCTTATACTGGCGCGATAGTAGGTGCCATCATGATCCAAGAAATTGGGTCATGAAAAATCTCTTTAAAGAAAAACGAGTGTTGTTGTCTATCTTATGCATTATCTTTCGATAATTATTGTGGTCAACCAACAAACTTGCTTTTCTTTTAAGTTATTCTTCTTTTTCTGAGAGGTTGATTTGTGTTGGTAAGAAAACTTGCTCACTTTCCAAAGATCGAAGTAGCACAATTTCAATTATTATTTCTTTTAGAAAGTATATTGCTACATGGACCCCTGTTTTATCAACACAGTTATTTCATTTGATTCAGCCTCTAATGTATTTGTTGCAACTGATTCAAGCACCCCAAAAGGACAAGAAACATACTTGAAGGCATAACTTAACTAGAGCAACAAGTTTCTAAGATGAGTCTCAGAATATTATTGACTAAGGAAATAATGTCATCACATTAAGTTCAAAAGGGTTTCACCAATAAAATTAAGGATCCTTCCCTTAAAACCCCATTTCTTCTTTGAAGGCTCATGATACTTTGAAATCAAAATTTTGGATTCTAAACCTAAACTATGTTTGACCTGAATCTGCCAAGAATGGGATATGTAGGTATCCTATGTCATCTTTGGTCACCCGTTTGTCCCCTCCCCCCCCCCCCTTTTCCTAGAGAGTTTGAACTATGTTTGACCTGAATCTCCAAAAACTACATACGTAGGCACCTCATAGGTTCCATCATATTCCCCTAGAATCTTTCTATATACCTGTACAATGAAAACTTGGGTAGAAGTTTTTATAAGATCTCAAAAATTCCACAAAATTTGAAACCAGTTCGAGACTGAATACAAGGGTTTGTTGAAGATAAATTTCAAGAATTTCTCATAATTTTATATAAGGCAACGCCATGAAGTTCAAGTTCTTTTGTGTTCTAGGTTGGGGTTGAAATATTATAAAGTTTTAACCAAGGTTTCTCTCTGAGTTCATAAAGTTTTAAAATTTGACGCAAGATAGAGCCGCAGCACAACAAGGCAAAGCCAATACAAATCAGTCTCTCAAAACTAAGAATTCTTCTTTGAATACAGGGCCCAGGATGAGTTACTATTTATCCTTCTTATTTCTTACAGGGACATCGAACCAACAACAAGTTGAATCTTAATAGAGGAGTTAAAAACCCTTTTTAAATCTAAGAAGATTTCTTTAGATGTAGGAGAGAAAATATCATCTTTGAAATTTGCACAAGAATCATAATTAATGATCTCATATTTGAAAATAGACACATCCAACTCTAATTCCTTTTGGTCTTACCACCTAAGAGGGGTACTGATGCTTTTCCTTTTATTTTATGGGATAAGCATTTTCAAGATACAACAATTGACATTAGGCTCTATGAGGCACCACTTTCTAGCCTGAAATATAAATCCGGGGAGCATTTGACTATTCAACTACACTTTTTTATTTTATTATTTGTCCTAGAAACCCCTTCTTTCACTCTTTTCCAATTTTTGCACAAGAAAACCATCTCCACCATTAGATGGAGATGGTCGTAATTGGCTTTTGTTTTCACAAGGGATAGAAAGACCACATAACCCTGAAAGGAATTTCGAGAAAAGATACAACAAAGAGTTATTTCCATGCAAATGCAAAATATAGCTTCCAAATCAAGTTTGTCTATATCTTTACATTAAATCATGCATGGCTGAACATATTTGATTTTAATTTTCTTAAGATTCCTCGATGAGGTATATTTTTTCAACACACATTTTATCACACACCTTATTTCATATTAATGAGAAAAACAAGTTTCTCCCTTTCAGTTTAGCATTTTCCATTTTGAAAAAAAAAAGAAGAAAAAAAAGAGATTTTTTAACATGTTTTGAATCATGTCTTTGACTTAGTTGGTGCCAAAACATTTAGGAAATCATACATGAAAAATGAAAACCCATTAATATAATTAACTGGAACAACTTTGGAGAAACTGTAGATTCTTTTGGTACCTCTTGGTTTTACTTTTGTGACACTTGAACCGTTCTCTTGACTATATTCAACATAAGTATAAATCCAACCTCTTAGTTTCATATGCACTATTCGATGAGTTTTTATATTAATTTCAACTATATTGCATTATTGATCTAGAACTCAACCCGAATATTTCTCGATGCAAAATTCTAAATTATATGTGTCTTGAGAGAGGATTATAGGCCTTCTTCGACCTGATTGAGCCTTTCAAGCCAACCAAATGACATTAATCCTTGGTATACTCTATTTTGATCCTAAAGCCTTTTTTTGGACAACTGCATCTTAGCCTATATCCTTTTCGATGCTTACATACACTATCCCTTTCTTGGCCATCTCCTAGAGCACACACAAAATGTACAAGTTGAAAATGAGGATTCAATTTCAAAATTTACAAAGGAAAAATATTTGAAGTCCCTTAAAGTCAAAGAAGCAAATTAACTTCATATTAAAGGAAAAAGTCAGAGGCTCTTCAGAAGATCAATTCAAGGGAAAATTCTCGAAAAAAATAAAGGAAAGATACTTCAATAAAAATAAAGAAGCTTAAAACTAATTAACAAAAAAGGGGATCTCCCCAACAAACCAAATAAGTTGAAATGAGGAAAGGGACAACGAAGAAGATCATGCGCCAAAGGCGTGGAACGTAAAAAGCACAAATTTGGTGTAATACTCAAGGAGAGATTAAGTTACTTTTTCCCAAATAAGTATCCTACCCGTCCCCTAAGACTACATTACAAGCTGATAAAATATCCTACATAATCTCATTCTAGATATTCATACATTAGTGGAGATTTACATGACGAACAAGCATATGGCAACACAATCACATGTGCTTAACATCCTCCTGAGTATGAGTATGCTTTGCAAAAGTCCTCAAACTAAGTTATTTAGGTCCTGTTTCTTGGCTAGGGCACATGAAACATGAGGGTAGGTACAGTTCAAAACCTTTTTTTTAAAGCATGATGAACAAATCTTGTTAATACTTAGGTACGTTTGAGGTACCATTGGAGGTTATAGGAATTACCTCGAAAATAGTTCCAATATAATAGGTAGAATTTCTAAACAAACTAGCTATTGGTACCAACTATAGTCAAGGATTGCCTCTCTTTTCACAAGTCTTCATTTTTGGGCGAGCACCCATCTTTAACACTAGTTGAAGTGACTTATTGGATCATCCATCGAAAAAGTCTCATTATTTTTATTTGGATTATTCTACTTGATTAAATGGTACATTTGTCATATTAACGAAATAATGCATTTTTATAATTGGATGTCATCCCATTCTAAATGACGCGTTCTAAAAACTGGTCGTCATCCTATTCAAAATATGACATTTTTTAAAAATAGGGTCATCATTCCATTCAAAAGATAACACTTTTTCAAAATTGGGTTAGTCGTTCCATTCATAATAAAATGTTTTCAAAATTGCGTAAGTCATCCTATTCAAAACGACACATTTTTTAAACTTGGATCGTCATCTCATTTAAACACTAAGACTTTTTCAAAATTGGGTGTCATGATATTCAAAATGACTTGTTAAAATTATATTTCGATTCCTCTATAGTATGCATGGATTAATTTCTCCATTAAATATAATCATGTTTTCATAGTTCATGTTGCATTTTCTACTAATGGTTTTATTTCAGCTTTTTGGTATATAGAGCATGTTACACTAGAAGTTAGAACTACGTTGACCTAATTTCCCCTTCAATGGGATATGTAGGTTCCTTATAGGCTCGGTCATGCCCCCTAAACTTCCATTTTTATTTATAATTGAACTAGGGGCACAATTTTTAAGAAAGGCCTCAAAAACTCCACAAAGTTTCAGAAGCTTGTATCAACTTCCCTAAACCTTCATAAGTATTTAACTAGGGTAGAAATTTTGAGGAACACCTCTAAATTTCCACCAGAGAAACTATTAAGTGTTTGGCATTAACTCTGAGAATTTTCCAACAAACGAATCTCAGAGTCTACTTTAGAAATCCTTAGTTACATCAAGTCCAAAGTAGACTAATCCCCAATTAGGATAGATTTTATGAGGTCTTACAACATCATCAGAAAAGAAAGAAATACCATGCTCCTTAAATCCTCAATAAGTCTTAAAGGTTATCGGTTATACAATGTTTGAAAATGATATTTTCTATTCCTTTATCCTCAAAAGGATCTCTTATTTGTATATTTACTTTGGAATGAGAAAAATTATACAAATAAAGCCTTTCATGTTGTTATGAATGCTTATTAAAAATTCTTTTTAAATTGACGTCAATCGCAAGCAAAAAATTACACCGTGGTTACTAACCATTTACCTTGAGTGCAGGTACAAAAAAAATATATTAATAGTCTCCACATTATCGTGGGCAACATACAAAGGCCCCTACATTGCTGTGGAAAACATACAATTGCGCCCATATTTTTGTGGAAATTCCCTCATTGTATTGGCATAAGGCCAATGTGAAATCAACTATTATGGAGCACTTGATTAAGAGCATATGTAAGCCATGTGAAGACCATGTGATGTGTTGGTTTCCAGTTTGAAATGTCCATTTTGAAAAAGTTTGAACGATATTAGTAAGTCATATCAAGCTCATGGACGAGTGATGTTTAATTGACATAAGGGTACTCGGTCAGTAGCCTTCATCATCAACATTGAAAGTTCCCCAAATTGTCGTGGAAAACATCAAAGGTCATCACATTTCTGTGGAAAACATTTAAAGTTCCTCACATTATGGTGGACAATATCAAAGGCCCCACATTTCCATGGAAATTACTCATTCTTTTGAGAATCAAAACTTGTCCTTCCATTGGATCAACTCATCCTTCCAAGGATCAACACTTATCATTCCGCTGGACCAACTCATCTTTTCGAGGATCAACATTTATCCTTCTATTGGACCAACTCATCATTCCAAGGATCAACAATTGTCCTCTTCTAGAGAACGTCATCCTTCCGAGGAGAAATATTTGTCCTTCCGATAGACCCACACATCCTTCTAATGGATTAATTTTCATCCCTCTGGCGGACCTATTAATGTCTTTCAATGATTCTCCCACCGGATCAATAGATATCTTGTTATTATATAAGACGTCTGTCCCTCTAACCGACTTGAATATATCATGACATTAAGGCATTAATGTGTCCATAAGACATGTGGACATCTAATCATCCCTCCGCAAGATTGATCTAGAACTTATTAATGGATATTCAACCATCCCTTTTTCGGACATAGAAATATCTCGACATTAGAGCACCAGTTATCCGTTCACCAAAAGAATTGATATTTTGTTAATGGACCCTCCGTCAGACCAATAATATATCCTAACATATCCTACCAATTGATCATCTCTCATTCTTTTGATGGACAAGAAGTATCCTGTCGATGGATTGTCATTCATCCTCCCGATGGACAACAAGTTGATATATACATTATTAGCCCTTGAGTGGATTTTTTTCAACGGATCTGCATCAAGTAATCATCCTTATGACACATTGACATTTATTTGCCAATATCACTTCTAAAGTGAGATTTTTATCAAAGCATAGAGTTGTCGACTTGTTGATGAAGCTCATTTAAAGGACATTATACAATTGTGGTAAAAAAAACACCCCTTTCTTGTTTCAATTATGTTTCTACTAACAAATATTGTTTTAATATTTTTGAGAACATCCATGAGGATGAAAATCTCAGAAATAAAGCCACGGGTGTGAGCTACTCCAAAATAGATGCAATACAACATAGGTCTTTTACTTAGCAGTGAACTGGTAAATAGTCCAAGGAGGAATGACAAACTTTCTGGATGTGAGTTGAGGATTGATTTCCACACCATCAAACCACACCCCTACCAAAAGGCATGTGGGTTGTTCTATTATTTTAACAAGTTTTTCAGTCTCTTTTCCCACTCCATTATCTACTTCTCATCCCAAGTTCAAAGGTAATCTTAGCATATAAGATCACCTTTTCAAATGATAGACTTTTAAGTAGCATGATTCCCCTATATTAGAGACATAGGTTGTGTTTTACGAGGAAGACTTGGATGTTCCAAAACTTTTCAATTCTCTCATTCCCACAGCTTTTAAGTCTGACCATAAGTTTGAATTGAGTTAGCTTGTGAAACTTTTGAAATCATTCTTAGAGTTAAGCATTTGAACTACAAGTGTCCATAATTCCTTAAAGTCTGCATCGTATACCTCGTTCAAGAGGAATTGATTAGTCGATCAAAAATTCAGTTTGTCAAATTTTCTTTACCGATGGTCTCTTTCATCGACCCTAGGTTAACGGAGAGGTAGTTGTTGACACCAAATTTTTACCCTCTGTTTCTTGAATAATTATTGATCTTTCAATCTTTTAAAAAATAATTTACAATTGATTTACAAAGTTGGAGAAATATTTTCTAAAAATTAAACATAAGGCGGTATTCAAAATTATAATATATGTCTAATATACAGGTATATTATTCTTCAAGCGGCACTCAAATGTTTTTCTGAAAGTTGTGCTAAGTTTTGATTTAAGTGGCTAGTTCTAGCAAAGATACTTAAATTAAGTTACAGTTAATAGTTTAAACCTTTGAAAAATAGTTATTTTTTTATTTTAGCTGAAAGCTCGATTAATTATTTGACAGGTCCTGTTCATCTCAGTCCTAATTTAGACATTAATTTGATTATGTTTTGAAAAGTTCAATATGATTAATTTTGCAAAGCCTTTTATTAATCTTGGACCTTTATCTTCATACATTTCTAGTGCGAATTTGGACTCAAATTTGAGCCCAAAACTCATTTGATCCGCCCACTCTCCTTTAATATTACTCTCTCAACCTATACTCAACAGACAATTTTTTTCTTGTCTCCCTTACACGCGCATAAAAGAGCAAAAAAACAAAAGAGATATCATCTCATTCTCTCTCTCTTTGACTTCATCCAAACAAATGAGACTCAGCTTTAACTCCATCCAATTCATCTGTTAACAACACCAAAAACTACCCCAAATCCTACTTTTTCCTTCAGCAAATGACAAAGACATATTTTAATTAAAAAACAAAACTGAAATATTATTAATGTATTATAATACTTTAAATAGTATAATAGAAATATACAGAGAATTTAAATAGACAAGAAGGGAGATTAATATATATAGATTCAGAATTAAGAATGTCATTAGAATATTATGGATAAAATAAATAAATCCACATTCTTTGGAAACGAAAGACCCCAGGCCTGCGAGTATTATAATCAACGTTGAAGATTACTAGAGGAGAGT
>JBDJHY010124670.1:0-13669 GCA_039654485.1 Withania somnifera
TATTATGTATCATTTATTGTCCCTTCATTTTTTTTTGTTGTTTTGAGAGTTATTGCCCATTGCATGTATCCCCGGACTGTAAGGATAGGCTGGTCTACAAGAGGGGTATAGACACCATCATGACATGAGATTTTGGGTTGTGACAGGTTTGGATAATTTTTTTATGTAGTTTTTCCCTATTGTGGGTCGTATTTTGTACCTTTTTGTATATAGATGCTCTAAAACCACATTATAAGGTTCTAGGGAGTTATTCTGAATGATGTATGTTAATGTTCTATTTTTTTTCCTATTTCATATCTCTTCTCTTTTCTTTCAGTTCTTGGTTCATGTCCATCCCTTTAAACTCTGGGCTAGGGGTATGCTTGTCTATAAGTGGGATGTAGACACCATCACAACTCGATTTTTTAGTCATGCCAGGGTGATATTAGATCTTTACGTTCATTGGTGTCTATGGCTATTAGAGCAAGTGTTTTGTAGAATCCCATGGATTGGAATGTAGTCTATATCCTATTTTTAGGAGGTTATATGGCATTTATTTTGAAAGAATCTCACTTATTAACTCCTTGTGTGCATTGTACAATCTTTGGTTTTTATATCACTTCATTCGGCTCCACTCTTTTCAGATGATTAGGAGGAGGCCCTCAGTGGGCACCCATAAGATTCTCACGCCCATTCCGGGAGTGTAAGAATCAGAATCGTGCGCCAAAAGACAATATCATTAGGCACAGAGTTAGGCAGTCACTTGAGCTCTAGTAGGGGTTACTATCATGCTAGTTTTGTAGAGCACCAGAGTGCCTTCAGAAGTACCTATGGGTGTCTTGAGAGGATCATCAATTAAGGATGAGGATGTTGTTTTCTATCAAATATCTTTGACCTTTTAGGACTATGCAACACTGTTTGATAGGATTACTATACATATCGCTACACTATATGTTTCAAGTTATGGAAGGATGTTTACTTTCTTCAAAAAACTAGTTTCATTGCTCCATATGATGATATATCACTAGGTAGTAGCAAGACATATCCTTGGATAGATATTCCGACAGTTGGTTACCCTTGATAGTGAGACCTATGGAGCTAGTGGTCAGGAAGTCTATTGGATGGTGAAGGCTGGTTATGATCCACCGTGAGATCGTAGGGATAAAACACCTCGGGGTTTCTTTATATGTTGTAGGTTCAGAAATGAGGCCATGGGTTTCCACTTTCATAGGGTTCTTTTATCACAAAAACCTAGGGAGAGTAGCCAGAGTTTGGGTTCAACCTATTTAGTTTTTCCCTTGAGTTTTTAGAAGGATTGAAGCAATACCAGATTTATGAGTGAGCATACTATAGGAAAAGACTTTATCATCAACTTCATTTAGCTTGTTCAAATCTATTTTATTTTATCCAACAGAGACTCGAATACTAAAAATAGTTAGTTTGTCAAGGGTGCATCTTTAGGTTCGTGGGGTTGTACTATCTAGAGAAGTTCAGTTTGTTGTCCTATTTAGAGCAGGACTGGGTTGTTATGATTTTGGTGAGCTAGTCCATTGGTTAGGAGGATGACGACATTGGGCCGCAATGATTGCATTACCACCTCAACAGTCAGTTAGACCTTATGGGTATTACTAGTTCTTGTATGCTATCTGAGGGCCTTACTCTTGGTCTAAGGAGTGCCCTGATTGTGGATTCCTTAGTCAGGCTAGTCAATAAAATCTTCTACCGATTCTCCTTGTTTCGAGTTGTTGTCTGAGGCAGGGTGTTTTTTTGAGCTACCTTCGATCTCTATTTAGGACATGATTTTATTTTACTCTCTTCCTAAGTAGCTTATGTTGACTTGTGTGTGACTCTGACTTATTTTTTTTCTATTTTTATCTGTGCTATTTTGATTGACATTACCCTTATTGACGTTGTGTCATAGACTGGCTTTAGGCGTTGTTTTTAGACCCATGTTATTCGTGGACCTCTTTTATGTGGTTCTTCGATGGAAACTAGGTTTTGATTCCTTTTTGTGAGTAGAGTCTTATTTTTCATCCCATAGAGGTGCTTGTGATTTGTTGTTGTGTTTTAGTCCTATGTTTCAAGGATTTATTTCCATTATTAGATGGGCGTTACCATATCTAAGTTAATATTTGAGAGGTTATGTATTGTCCTAACCTAAGCGATGGATACTGTTCATAGGGTCCTCTTGTGTCCCGCGTATGACGAGGAAACTTTTTAGTGGTTGAACTTCGTGTGGGATTTGAGTTTCTTGGTTAGTTAGCCTGTCAATATGGCTAGATAGCAGAGTTAGGACTTCTTTTTTGTAGGTGTCCTTAATGATTTTTTAAGGAATGAATAGGTTACCCTTTTCCCCTAGATATGGGAATGTTATATTGTTGTTCTACCTTAGACTTGGCTGATGTATCTCGGCAGGTTGAAATGGGTCCTTAGACCTTTGCATTATTAAGATTTGTCCTATAAACTTAGGAAATTAGTCCCTTGGAGGTGCTTATTATCATTTCTGGTACATAATTTCTTCGTTCTTGTAGACATATGCTTTGTTACCCTATGGTGATCTTGCCCAACCATGATCTATTCAGTAGATCTAGGTTTTGACCCAAGTTATTTGTGACTTCTATTGGTTGGTTCTAGAGGACCAGGATAGGTAGCTATTGTGAGTAAATGGTCTGCCTTTTTCCATTTAGTGCTACGTCAATTTTGGATTAATTATCGGAGAGTTAACCCTATCCATTGCCAATGTTATGTTTAATTTGGGTTGACTATTATCTCTTGGATTACTTCGATTCTAGTTGATTGTAGTTGATTTTCGTACCAACAAACATATCAACAAACATGTAACTATTTTGGTATGTAAAAGTTCTCTTTTAGTAGTGAATCAAGGTTGTAGTATCCTAAGGATTTAGTACACCCAATTATTTGATCTATTTCCTATCTTCGAAAGTCGATACAGTCATCCTGGATTGATCCTCATGAAATAATATTAACATTGTTTCATCTATGATTTCTTGTGTTTGGACCAGTGGTTGGTTTCTACCTGGTTGTTATCCAATTTTCTGATTGTGTTCTTTGTATGGTAGTGAGGAAGCTTTCAGGTTCTGAGTTAGGGACTTAACTTTAGCAAGTTATGTGTAATTGGGGTTCATCATTGTTCTCAGCTTGTGATGATCACTAGTTTTGGGCATTTGGCATTTGGATACTGTGATAGATTGTCATGTTCCACTATTTTGATATGAGATGATGCCAACTAAGTTTACATTCGTAACCTGAGGTTATTATTAGTGTGTAATTAGAATGATAGAGTACCTTGGGGTAACCATTTCTTATTTTTCAGAGGTCCTTTCTTGTCGATTGTTGGTTAACTTCAAAGTCGAGTAGGTTTTGTAGGCAAGGACAACCACCATTTTTATGCCTGATGTGTTAGTTAGATGGTTGATGTTTGTTGCCTCTTTGTGATGTTGTTAGTCGGATATACTCGAGGATCTCGTAGTCTTGGGATCTCCCTTATAGGGTTTTGCTAGTCTCTGATGGTACACTATAGATAGGCATTTGTACTTGCAGTTCTAGATTTGATGATTTTACTCTGGCCACTCTTCACGAGGCCCATAGTAACAGATACTCCATACCCCTAGGTATAGCGGGTTGGGTAGATGGTATTAATACCTTTATGTTCAATAGGACTTTAACTTATATAAGATCCCATTTTTTATTATTTTGAATAGTAGTACTCGATTCACATCTTGATTTGCGGAGGATAGTACCATACAGATTTTCCATCCACAGACTAACAGTCAGTGTAGTGGATTATTGGACATCCAAGATATATCATGAGCTTGTTTTATCAATTTTTGTAATGGTCGAGGTTCGAAGTTTTCCATGATAAATCTTCATATGATGACATTTGTTATTCTAGTGTTTATATGGTGCCATTCAGAATTTATTTCCTGATTCTTGAACTACCAACATGTGAGGTTCGAGCACTATAGTCCAGGTGGTACGTTACAACGACTCCCTATTTCATAGTTTTAATGGGAGCGTATTATCATGGATTTCGTTTCTAGGCTTCCTCTTACTTTTATGGTCGTGACTGTGTATGGGTCAGCTGAGATCGGTTGAAAATATCCCCTCACTTTCAACTGACTTCATCTTCTTGGGAGGAGCAGGTGCCGAGATACTTGCTACTTTGTGTGTTGGGGAGATTCTTCGTCTGCATGGGTTGCCAACTTTTATTATATAAGACAAGAGTACATGGTTTTATTTATGAATCTGGATAATGGTACAACATGATATTGGTACAGAGGTAGCTTTGAGTATAGCTTTTAACCTACCAGCAGACTGGTATTGTGTAGGACAACCCCGGTAATTTAGGATATATTTAGGGCTTGTGTTTAGGACAACCCCGGTAATTTAGGATATATTTAGGACTATAATTCTAGCATCCAATTAGGACCATTTTAGCCCTTGAATGATATAGGTTGGAGTTCATTGATGGGTAGGTACAACAATATTAAGATTCAACCTCAAACTTCTTATTTTGTTTGAGACACTACATGGAGAGTCACACCTTTTCGGGATATATTAGAACAGCACAAAGTAAACAAAGTATCTATAAGGATTATAACTATGCTTTCTTGGGATTTGATATTTGCTCATTTGTTGAGAGCCATATGAGATCACAGAGCAGCTTAGTAGGGTTTTCTGCAAATAGGTCCTACCTCATGAGTTAGTGGAAGTGTGACCTATTATATCCACATCCTAGTGCCTTGTTTCTATATGCCAGATTCATCCTCTATATTTTTTATTAGTCATTTTTATTTAATGCATACTTACTTTGTGTCGAGCACCTCGATGAAGCTATTGATGAAAGATGTAGATAGATATGGTCCTGGAATAATTCTTTTATGATATTTTTTTGGTACATGGTCTAGTCAAGTAGATTATTAGGAGGTTTGAGGGATTGTGTGAATGTTGCATTCTTTCTTTTTCAAACATTAGTACTCCTTTTTCTTAACTTCTGCATATGAAAGTTTCTTTTGTGGTGGATATTGTAATGTCCCTCAGGACCATTTCCATTATTGCCACAATTTTCTATGCTTAGGGCGTTCTTTTACTTCCCCAGGTCATTTGTGACTTGCTGGGATTAGTAGTTTGGTTCCCTAGTAGTTTCATGGTTTAAATTCATTTAAATATTTTTACTTTGGGGACTTACACAGCTTATATGATCCTGAATGTCCTTTCTGTCAATTCAGTTAAGTCTGGATTGTTGATTACATGAAAATTCAAGAAATGTATCATTGAAATAGGACTGTTTCAATTCCATGCCTCAATTATTCAAATTGAGGTTAGATGGGTGACAAATCATGGCGATTGCAGATCGGAGTACCACGATCATGTATACCAATCTCACTGTTCATCACTAGTGCATGATGTTGGACCGCATTAGCATAAGCTAAGACGGCTAGGGTTCGTGATTACGTGGGCCTTCTCCACGATCGTTTGACCCCCTAGTAGGACTATCTAGAGTTTTTTTGGTCCCTTTAGATCATCTTCTCATTTTGTGCTTTTTAATGGGAATTGATTAAGTTGAGGGTAATTAAGGCTCCATCTTGAAGTTTTTCTCTATGTAATCATGTCCCAATGTTTCTATGTTCATTTCTATCAGGTAATTCTTTCTTTTCGCTAGTGTAATTAAGTTTCCTATATTACATGAACTTTTTGAGCATATATCTTTGATTTCCATTTTTAGTTTGAACCTTATTTTGTACCATATGATGTGTCATCTATTGTCGACACGTTGCTATAAATATTTCATATTTTTGAGCTGTTGGAGTTTATAGACCCATTTTTAGTTTAGATTTTGACTCCAGCATTATATAGCATTATGGGTCTTATTTGGTTGCTCTTGACTAATGGATTACATTGTCTAGATTCGTGTGGTGCTTATATCATTTGTGATTCTCCACTTCTTCCAGCTCGACTTTTGAGGTTTTCGCTAGCACCAGTTAGGCTACGATCTACATACATTAGACTTTGTAATAGTGTAGTATATGTATGGTAAAGTGCCATCTCTTTGTTAGGACTATTAGTTGGAGCCTCACTATGCTTAACTTTCAACCTATGGCCTATTTACCTAGCTTGTATCTTGGTTACTTACCCTGGGGCTATATTTCCTTACCCCGCATGTTTAATGCAGATAATAAAATATAGTATGAATGGGTGAGGAGTATCACCGTTGGTGCATATTGTTCATACGCCGACCCTAGAACATATATATGTTGTGAGGGCATTATACTTGTGCTTAGAGCTTAGTAGCTATCCCTAGATCGAGGCTTATGGCTTTAGAGATGATCTAGGTAGGATGATTATATTGTGGTCCACCTGAGATGTTGCGTATAATTAGGCATGTGTTGCCACCTTACCATAAATAGCCAGATACGGCTTTACTGGGAAGTTGGTAGCCTTGTTTGATGATATTATACCTTATCCTGGTATGAATCTTGGTGTAAGTTGTATTGGACTGATCTATGATAGCTCTGTATTTCCCTTATTTGAGTGTGTAATGAGAGCTAATGGGTGCTCTCTATGGCAGTTGTGGAATCTTTGGTGTGATTACTCGTGTCTCGCGATCATAGGTTGACTAGGAGAAGAGATACCTTGTGACTAGGGATTGGCATCTATTATATGGATTCTAGTTAGCAGCCTTAGACCCGTTTAGCCTATTGTCTAATTCTGTATTGCAATTATGTAATAGCTTAAAAGCTAACTGGATTTTCATAGAGTTATAACTAGAAATTGATTTCTTATACATTATAAGTATCCAAGACTGCGGTGGAAGTATGGAGCTATTTTATATCACCGCATGATCTATTTTCTCACTAGCACTTGAATTTGGAGGTATTTCCTACGGGGATGCAATTTAAATTCACTGTTGTTTTGATTCGCCTTTTTGCTAGATTTCACTTTCACTGAGATATGACATACGTGTTGAGCTCGAGGCTTGGCACTTCTTCCCTAACTATTATACCACTGGTGGTCTTGTTACATGGTTGTGTATGTGGGTTTGAGTCCCTTCAGGGGCCTTGGCGACCTAGGTATCTATGCTTAAGGAATGATGCATAGCCTAGGGGAGGGGTATAAAATTAGAGGCCTTCATGGTTTCCTCTTGGTTCGAGAGTATCCCAGAGAGGGAGAATGCCGACACTTATTAACTTTTCTAGCACCCTTTTCCTTTGAATCTCTACGCATTGATTTGTACTCTTCAAGGCGTATGGGAGGAGTACCTGTTGGGTTTCTTGGTTGCCTGGTTCTACCTACCAATAGAATGGGGTGCTGACCGAGTTTGTTTTCAAGTAGAATTTTTTTAATCCTTTCTGTATCTAGTAGGGTTTGTTCATGCACTTTTTTTGTTTTCTGCTAGCTTAGCTTGTTGATGGTTTTGAATTCTCTTATTGATCCTTCCTTGTGTTGGTTACGTTAGAGCTCCAAGTGCGTGTCGTGTTTGGTCATGATTTGCTGGTGACAAGGTTTTTTGTGTTGTAACCTCATAGTGGCTTCCTTTCATACTTGTTAGCCATTGCTGCACACGCTAATAGCTGACCCTTCACCACATTTACTACCTATTACTGCAATTACGCCTTTTCAGTTATACAATATGTGTCATTTTCTTGTCTGGTATGGATCTCTCTTTACCATGCTTATTCTTACATTTCCCCAGTTGTCCTATGATACCTACTATGTACCTAATTTTTATGGTACTCATGCTACACTTCTAAATCTTTTTGTGATATAGGTTTTAGTATGAGTTATCAAGACGGACACAATCGTTCGAGCTTGTTTGGTGTTGTTTTAAGGAGATACGATGAGTAGTTGACGTTCATGCTAGCTGGTCCTCCTTATGTCTCTACAATTGTTCTACTTTGAGTCTGGATAGCTATTTCATAGCTTTTGCCCTATTCTGGGTTGTATCTTTTACCCTTTTTGTACATATATGTTGCACAACCATGATAATAAATTCTTGAGAGTTATTTTTGGTGGTGTATGTTCATGTTCTATTTATGTTCCTTCTTTTCATCTCCCTTCTCTTTTCTTTTGGTTCTTGTTGCTGGTCCATCTCTTTATGCTCTGGACCAGGGGTAAGCTTTTCTACAGGTGTAATGTAGACTCCATCACAACTCAATATTCGGGTCTTGACATTGAGGTTCAGATTAGAGGCAATTATAAACAAGTTTGGTGAATAGTTGAACAACCTTTCTCAAGATAAATAAATACTTGTATATATCTAAATAGGAAGGCACATGCTCGTCTACTAGCTTAATGCATGAACAATTCTCACAAATAAACAAGTGTTAGGGAATAGGTGGGGATTACAGACATTTCTTGGTTAGTCAAAACACATAGGCAAGTTTCTAGAATTTATCAACGCCAAAAAGACAAAGATTTCATGCCATTCTCCTAGAACAAGGTAAATTACACTTAAGAACAACAAACTATATCTAGATGGTATCACTTTTTATACACAAGAAACCAGCTGACTAAATACACTAATCATGCAGGGAAACAGCAGACAAAAAAACACAGAAAGCAAACTCTTTTATATATAAGTTTAGAGGCTTGGTCGAAAATTAAGATAATCATACTTACATTCATATGAGGAAAACAACAAATGGACCCTAAAAAAAGCTAAGAACTATCAAATCAGTACACAGTTACTACAGGTAAGTCCAAAGGGAATGAAAGCATACAAGCAACTCCCAGGGAATTCAACTTTCTGTTGATCTAATCATAAACAGTAAAGAAATCTGTAACTCAACACAAATCTTTCAGATTTATACATCAGGAAGGTTCAAGATGAAATACATACTTAAGTCATTTATAGAAAATATTGAATATTCAAAATAGACTCGAACCCTTCCAAGAAGGTTCTACTATTTGAAGACAAAACTGTGAAATTAAAAACTTTTTTTGTCATTTGATATCCCAAGAAGGTTCTAGATATACAGAATAGCTTCCCTGTATTTAAAAGAAGTTTTAACCATTTAATGTAAGTTCTAGTTACATCAAATTTTAATATTATTTAAGTAAGATTAAATCTTCAAAATTTAATCCTAAATAAGACAACCTGGAATGTAGGACAAAGAAACAGTTCAACACATTATCAACCTTCAATATGCTACTCTAAAGCTTATGGCCACATATCAAGGAGATTGGTTCGTATTGTTCCATACTAGGACAGTTAGGTGACAAATTCAGGTAACACTCATCTAGTTTTAACGGAAATAAAAATAATAACTTAACACGTGCAAAATCAACTTTTAGGAGTATATTAATTTAGAAATATTCACATATGTTAACATGACCAAAGTAATTAGGTTTTGAAATAACCATAGTGCAGAATTCTAGATTTCCTTGGTAGACCAAAAATAAGTTAAAACACTCCATGTGTATGCAAATTTAAGCAATAAGGAATTAACAAGAAAGGACTAGTTCTAGCTCTTAGCAGAGTCAAACAGAGATAAGTTCTTACAAACTAATAAAACAATCATAAACTTGCAAATATTAGCACATGAAAATATAACTGTCATGATTATTAAATATAAATAATATGTTACTCAAGTCTAATATATAAGTTCTACATACTTCTGAACTATGAAACTTTAGTACCTCACAGAAGGCAAATATGCACAGACACTTAGGATAGCTGATCATATGAGAAAATAAAGACTCAAACTAAGAAGTTACCCACAAATATTATCTACATGGTACAAAGGGTGAAGACATGGAACTATGGTCCATCACATGAGAAATGGCAGGGAGCATAAAGTAGGTAGACTGACAAATAATCACTTCAAAGTTTATCCATTAGTAAGAATCCAAAAAAAAAAAATTACCTAAAACTCAAATGTTCTCAAAAGTCATCTAATCTTAAACACATACCATACATTTCAACTTCCCATAATTTAAATCTAATGGATATATAAACAAGCACATCCAGATTTGTAATGACCTTTGGGGTCATTTTTGTATTTTCACGATTCTTCAAATTATAGAGTGTTCTTGTAACTTCTGTATTTCATTTGTGATTTATGGTACCGATAGTTCAGCTCCCTGGAAGTTTTATAACTATTATCCTTTATATTTAAAGCTTCCTTAGGCCTTACTCAGCTTATACGGTTCTAAATTTCCCTTTTAATCAATCGATTCCATTTAGTACAAAATATCGATTACCTAAAGTTATCCAAATTAGAATGCTGAAATTGGACTTTGTTTCTTTCCTGAGCCTTAGATTTACAAATTAAGGCTGGCTGGGTTGGGAGGAAAAGCGATCATGGGGAATGAGAGCTACGATCACAAAGACTAGTCACATAACCAATCGCGGTCACGGTGGTGGTGGTCGTGATTGCAACACCGCCTGGCTGAGATATAGATATATTCTTCTTTATTTTAAATGGGTTTTCACATTTTCCTTCATTCTCTTATAAATTCAGAGCCTAATTCAGTCTGTTCAAAAGGCTTAAATAATATTTTCTTATAGAATTTTATCCTGGTGATTCTACAATTAATTCTACCAGGTAATTTCTTAGTTTCTCTTAATTTATAATGTTTTTATTGTTACATAAACTTTCTGGGCTTGCTTCTTTATTTTATACCGTCAGTTTGTGTCTTATTTTGTACCATATGATGTATGATCTATGCTCTACATATTAGTATTAATGTTTAATTTTTCTGGGCTACAAGGGTTTATGGACCCATTTCTAGTTTGTATTCTAATTTTGCTATTATATAGAAATATGGGTCTTGTTCTACTCCTCTCAACTCATGGATTATGATTTTCTAGATTCATGTAGTGTCAAGATCGTTCGTGATTCTCAATTTCTTCCAACATGACTTTTGATGTTTTTGCTTGCTCTAGGTCAGTTATGGTATACTTTATTCACATTGGGTATTAGTTTGGTATACATATGATACAACACTAGATCAAGGATAGGCTCAGTAGTTGGAGCCCCATTACATTTATTGTTTTTCCCTATGGCCTACTTACCTGTCTTGTGACTTAGTTACTTAACCTAGGGCTATGTTGCCTTACCCGTATATTCTACAATGACTCTAGAACATAGTATGGTTGGGTGAGGAGTATAATCATTGGTACGTGTTATTTATATACTGACTCTGGAATATAGACTAGTTGAAAGGGGATTACACTAATGGCTAGAGGTTAGTAGTTATCTCCTGGTTTAGGCTGGTGGCTTTAGAGCCGATCTAGGTAGACTGATTTTTCTGTGTTCTACCTGAGATGTTGTGTACGATGAATATGTTTTTAGTTAGTTATAAATAGCCGGATATGGATTTATTGTATAGTTAGAAGACCTGTATGATTATTTCATACCCTAGCCTAGTACGATCATGGGAGTGAGTTATATTAGTGTAAGTTGTGATAGCTCCATATTTTTCCCTTTATGGGTATGTACTTAGCCCTTAACTGGATCCCTCTTGGTAGTTGTGGTATCTTTGTTGAGATTAATCATTGATCGAGATCGTAGTTGGGCTAGGATAGGGTGTCCCTTATGACTTGGGCTTGGCAGCCATCCTACGAATTTCAGTTAGCAGTAGTATAAATGTTTAGCCTATAGATTTATTTTTTGTTGTGAGTATGCATTAATATTTTTTAAAAGGTAACTTGATTTTGACAAATTAATAACCAAAACCTGATTTCTTATACATTACATGTATCCACAACTATGGTAGCAGTATGGAGTTGTTTTCTTGCACTACCTTTTTTATTTTCTCACTGACACTATGGTTTCTCGGTATTCCATACATGGCAGCAGTTGGATTCTTAGTGCAGTTCTGAGTCGTCTATTTGGCTGGACTTGAGTTTTCCTTCTAAGATATGATATATGAGATGAGCCCGAGTTTTTAAATTTTTTCCCTTTGAGTGTTGTTCATTATGTAATATTTCCCTATATGCTTATGATCGCTCTTTACATTTCATATGCTAACCTTTTCCTGATCAACCTTTGATGACTGATGGGTACACGTTGTGTTTGGCACTCATGCTACACTTCTGCATCTCTTGGTGATGCATATGTAAGCATGAGTTATCAGATAAGACGTGATCATGCGAGCTTTCTTGGTTTTGTTCAGGAGATACGATGAGCAGTCAATGAGCAGTCAGTGTTTATGATGGACAATTTATGTTATTGTCAGAGTTCCCTAGTGGGATCCTCGATAGATGTTTCATATCTTTTTACCTATTGTGAGTTGTATTATTTATGCTATTATATGTACAGATGCTCTACAACCACGATGTCAGGCCTTTGGAGTTATTTAATATCATGTATCTATGTTTTTTTTTTTCTTCTTTTTCTCTTTTCTTTTCTTTTCTTTTTTGCAATTAATATTGAACAATCACTATTTTCTCTGGGTCGGGGTTAGGCTTTTCAGCAAGAGGGATGTAGATACCATCACAACTCAGTTTTCAAGTCATTACTAGATCATCCTATTTAGTAACTAGAATCTACAACCACTAATTTAATCTACAGCATTCTAGAAAGTCATGAACATACAAACATGCAATTGCAAAACTCCCACTTTATTAGAAATATACACAACTTCACCTAGTGACTATATTGTTCCAGCTAAGTCTCAGAGATCAGGAATTGTCTCCTAATAAAATCAACAACAAAGAAATCCCAAATCCAAGTTACATCAATTAATCAAAAACAAGTTGTCTACCAACACCAATCAAAGGAATCGTAAAAAAATGCCTAAATGGTGCATAGGAAATGAATCCAACTAGGAAATTATTAGTACCATGTAAATTCATTTTTTACTACTAATAAAAGAAAAATGAACATCATGGGGAATCATCCACATGAGCACCAAAAAGGGCATTCGTTGGCTATATAGAGCCCTTATCCAAGAAATGAGCTATCTTGCTTAGCATACCTCACCAATTCAAACTAAGAAATGTTTGTCAATAAAACACTAACTAACGTGGGATACTTCAAATAAAATATAAGTCACACTATCAAAATTAAGCAGGTTCCATACTTTTTCTATGTTGTTAGTGTAAGTGCACCTTGACATCAAGAAGCAGATCACAACAACAAGAACTCAAATTAATCAAGTTTGATAGTTTACAATCACAGCTACAGGCATTCTGGAACGAAAACTTTATCTAAGGTTAAACCATCTCTTTTCAACCTATGAATTGGATGAACAAGCTCAACACAATAGACAATGAACTACATTAACTAGGAAAAAAACATAAAAAACACCTAGACAGTTTAATAATTCCCAACTCTTTGATTATAAAAGTGAAAATAATTTTAAAGTAAATTATAATCATACATGCTAAACTACAACCGATAATAATAAACCATAAAAAGACATCATTTCAACTCCTCAAGTGAAAGAAATAGTCCAGAATCAACTCGCATTCATAACAAATAGATGGTACTTAAGAAATGTGAGCCATGATATTAGACTATTGTGTATTACATAGTGTACTAGATATTATTTGGTCTCTTTACATTGAAGCCCATTAAGTTGTATATTAAACAGTATATATTGTAGTATCCTGAAATAATAAAGGGGCAGGAAGTTTATTTTTGTTTCATGCTCCCTTCATGAGCTAGCTTTTGGGGTTGAGTTAGGCCCAGGTGCCGTATCTTTACATGGTATCAGAGTC
>JBDJHY010124778.1:791-23618 GCA_039654485.1 Withania somnifera
GTTCTTCACCTTTAAATGTCAACAATGGTGAACAACACGAAACAACCCGAATTGACTCAAAATTAAAGAAACGTAACTAAAAACACTAGGAAAACAAGGTTATAACACTTGAAACACAAAATTCAATATTTCTAGAAAATTTCCCAAAAATTTGAATTTTTCCTCTCCTTTTTTGAATTTTTTTGTCCAAATACCAAATGACACGAATCATATGACGAGACACACGAATTTGGATAAAAAATATAGAAGGTAAAGATATGCGGAAGTTATTAATTAAATAGAGTAATAAAGTCGTCAATCACAAGAGAATAATAAGATGAGAAGGAAAGAACAGAAAAATATCCGAATCCACGAATATCGAAAGGAGAAGCGAATTGTAATTTACGGAATGGAAACTCAGTCGAATTCACAAATGAGCATCCAATATGAACGACAAGTAAAGCAATACTAAATCAACAATGGAATCATAAGCCTAGATTGTAACCCTATAATCTACCCTAAAAGCTCTAATAGCTTTAGCAAAGTCTTCTGACTTTAATTTTAATTCTCAAAATGTCTGATCCCTTGAAAATAAACTAAGGTCAAATATTTATACCAAAAAAAGTTTGCTTAATTATACTTTGGCCCACAAGTAACCTAATACTACCAAATACTTCAAGTCTTGAAGACATCATATTGACCCCTCAAGTTTAGATCTTGTCAACTCAAGTCCTTGAAGTCTTCCTATTTTTCCTAAGCTATCTTCCAAACTTGAGATTGCTCTTGTTGGTCCATGTATTTACCAGTTGGAGCTCCTTTTAGCCTTTTAGTATTACCCAAGCCTTGGATCCTTTTGGATACACCTTGCAACATCGGTCTAGCATGATTGATGCCATCCTTGCTCATATCACCCGTCCACATCCTACGCCTTAAAACCTATTTAGTTGGTTTCTTGGACATAATCTAGGTTAATCTTTATCCTTCTCTTTCTAAGAATCTTTACAAGTCCTATGGACTTACCTTGTAAAGTACGTATATTCCAAGACCCCACTCTTAAAATAGAGGTTTTCTTGCCCCACACGTCCCTTCTATCCCTCGCCCCCACACAAATCTCGCTTTCGGCCTCAACCCTCAACCCAACCCCACCGACGATATGACCCTATTCTATCATCATCAACCAAAGCTACTAAAGTAAAATGAGCTCAAGAACTACAAAGTTCAAGAAATAAACCTAAAAAAATAACAAACAGAGGACAATTTATCAAAAAAACTAGCAAACAAAGACTGAATCTGAACTAGAGATGGAGACAATAAATTTGTAGACGCGATCGTAAAGACAAATGTAAATCACTATGCTCCACTGAAATAGAACAAAGGAGAGTGTCAGTATACTAATTAAACCAACTAGTCCACAACTATGGAACAAGATAAAAATGCGATAATCAAGCACTATAATAAAAATACTAACAAAAACCAAAATTAAAAGTATAGTGAATAGCGAAGAATGGATACCGTAAGCAATATGCTAATAAATAATAGCCAGTATTCACTAACAACAATAGATAGTAGGCTACAATCTAGAAAATAATTCTCAAGGAATACTACTGTGAACAATTTCAAAAGCAACCCACAAATAGAAGCAACCCAATAAACCAATACAAAAAACCACCACTTAATTAGCCAAGATTAATACAAAATTACTTAAAATCAATGAATGTTAAAAAAAATTAATGAATTAAAGAGTTAAAGAGAGACTAAGGGGTTAGAAGTCACCAGATTCAAGCAGTATTTCTTCAACAGTTTTGTTTGTCACACGAATTTCTTCCCTTGACGTCCAAACCTTGCCGAGAAACAAGTGATGGTGGCCGATTTAAGCAGTGATGTGTGGTCGTTGGAATGGATAGTGTTCACCCTTCTTCGAGGAAGTGAATTCAAAATCATAAATAATGAACTCTTTGAACTTGAGAGAGATCCGGTACTAGATCTTACCAGAATATTTTGTATGGACAGCAAAACCAAGGCTTTGTGGCTCTCAAGAATGAATATTCAAGATTTTTGAACACCCTACTATAGACCTAATTGAAGTAGAAATACCTAATTAAAAAAGAAATTACTTCGTTCGACAAGCTGTGACAGTAGAAGAGAAATATATGTAGACTCCTTAATCTTTGATTATTAATCTGAATTTTGATTACCAAACTTGAGAATTGATAAAGTCAAAATTGGAGAACAAAGTGCAATGTGAAGAAAGGTGAAGATGTCTCTTCAATAGCTAGCAAGTCCTTCACCATCCTGCCAGTCTTGAAAATTGATTTTCTCGAATCCTCCACCAATTCAAAAGTTACGTTAGATCATCACTGTCGGTAATATTATCGAGTCTCTGATTTCTATGGTTATGAAAATCATATTTATTATAAGAATCAATACCAAGCTGAGACTTCATTTTACAATGGAATTCATGTTTAGGCCTACTACTTTGTGGAGCGTCAACATTATTTTTTTTGTAATGTACAATACTTATCATACATTTTTTAGCACGTAATTTAATGCTATTTTGAAAAATTTTCAAATTTGGTTGTTCATATGGTTGTATACATAAATTTTCATAAATACATTTAACTAATGTTTTTGCACCAGTTTATTTATCAAGGTTAAAAAGAATAGCAGTTAAATAAATTTGTGGTATAGGAAAAAAATATTTTTGAAAATTTTCAGTCATAGCTTCGATAGCTCTTCAAATAATGGTTTATCTTTGTATTTAGAAAAACGAATTGTAAAACATATTTTAGAAGCACTTTCCTTCTTTCCGAATCTTTTTATAGATAAATTTATAATATAATAAAATTAAAATTAAATTAGCAAATTCAACAAAAAATGATAAATAATAAATGTGAAAATTAAATAATAAGATTAGAGAGTGGAATAAATGTATCAAATACCTCCGTAAAAGCAGACATAAATAACTGAAAATTAACAATTTGATGACAAACGCTGAATAAGATTGCTCCTCCAAAATCCACCAAATTAAGCTTATAATCTTTAATTAAAAAATAATAATAAAAATTAAATAATTGCAAATTGAGACTTTGATTATTGATATTTGAGAATGGAGAATAGAAAATTGAGAAGGAATGAGAGATGAGAGAGATGAGAGAATGAAACATTTGATGAAAAAATGAGAGAAAATAAGGTACTTACATCAACAGATTGGTTGTGGGGCTTTGGGATGGAAAAGGGGGGGTGGGGGGTGGAGGCAAATGACTATATTAGTCATTTGGATCCATCAACGGACTCTAATGACTATATAGACGTTGGTGATTTAAAAAAAAATAAAATAAAAATTTGCCGCCGCACTGGGATAAACCGGAAAAAACAAACCCATCCCACCCCGGTTCGTAAACCGATATGTAATAACTCATCCCCTTCCGGTATCTATCGGACCGGTCCGGAACGGGCCAAGACGGGACCGGGACAGTCAGGTGCCCACCCTTAGTTCGTTATCAATTAACATCTCAACGACGCCTGGGTAAGTAGATCCTTAATTGATATTTTAAGCAAACTCTTGATTACCCTAAATCTGTCAATATATATGGAATTTTTGGAGTACTTCTGATTTAACTACAAAAGGTAACCATCACTTGCTTACACAGAAGAGATGCATAATTCTATTTAATTTGACCTTTAAAATTTAAAGACCTTGTTAATATTAACAAGTTTCATTATTTACTTTGGGATTTATGTGTTAATTGTACACAACTTACAAACTTGAATCATATTCAATTTTTCTAGAGCATATACCTATCATAATGCCATATTAAGCATTGTTTTCAAGAGCATGTAAGCATTTGATAGATTGTGGCGTATATACACTATCATTAGTTGCTATATTATAGTTTTGTCAAAATTTCTTAATTTATACTGGTGATGCTATTATAGCTACCACTATTTTCAGATCACCAAATTTATCTTGCACCGCTGTTCATTTAAATGTGAAACATTCAAATATATACATGAGAAGTAGAGTTTACAGTAGATTACAAAAAATAAAACGATCATATTTCTCAAGTCATGTTATAAGTAAATTAAATTTGACGGACCATGAAATGATGATTCTAATTCTAATAGTAATTTAAGAAGTGGTTTGATAGAGAAGAGATAATAATTCGAGGATAAAATGTAGAATTATTTTAATCCTTCAAGTTGTTAGAGCTGTTAGTTAGTATGAGATTATCTATTCCATCATTTATTTGGTAGTGATGAGATAAGTTATCCCATATATATGGTGAGATAACTAATTTAATAAAATATCTCAATACATGAATAACTTGTGTATCCCATGGACTAGTAACAATCTGGTTTGCATTTTTGAAGTTTCATTAAAAAAAAATCATTTATCCCTTCTAGTAGTTTATATGATTTATTTCACTTAGTGGTTTGATTGATTCAGAAATTAGAGCTTTTTTGTTGAGTTTTGTGTAAGTTCGCATTTTTGAAAACTTCGGAAGTTAGTAGGGCTGATTTTGATTAATATTTAAAAATCTCGAGTTCGGTATGAAATTCTTCAATTTTGTTAGCTACAAAATGTGATATTTGATTAAGGTGGAATGCTGATTCTGGTCACAGGATTCTGATATGATTTTGAGCAGTTAGAAGGGATATCGAAAAGTTTAAAGCTTAGAGTTGACCATGATCAATATCGGGTCAAGACGACCATCGATCGGTGATTTGATGGTCCTATTGAGTATAAAATATCTTTTTCAGTTAGGTAGCATATATAGTTTGTATTCATGTGATTCCAAATGAATGTTGAGAGTTGTTGGAAATTTTTTAACTTATTTCTTAACTGGCTGCAACAGTTCTGATGTAGGCCCACTCATCTTAGCGATCGCGAAGAGTTGTGGTGCCTAGTTATCGCGACCGCGATTGGGTCTCACGCGATTGCATGAAAGGTCTTTGACAGGTTTGCGTTGAGGTTTTATTTGTCTTCATAATTTGTATTGAGTTATTGAACTCAGGTCGAACAACTTTGCAATCGCGAAGAATGATTTTTTCCTGGTAGTTTAAATTTTATTTCGGTTCAAACCCTATGACTCAGTTTTTTAAACTTTAGAACTAAATTTCAGAGATTCAAAGGTTATTTTTGAGACTTTCTTAAAATTGAAAAAAATGTATATGGGGTAAAAATTACTCCGTATGAATTAGGCCATTTCGACCAATGATGGGTTGGGCACGATTAAAATTTAGATTGAAGTAGTACCATGATAACAAAGTAAGAAAGATAGATCACGTGTTCAAGTTAGATCCGAAAGCATCCAAGTGAAAACAAGTGCTTGAGTCTAAAAAAATCATTCGATATAGTAAATTATGCCCGAGATGGAACAACCGTTCAACACCGGATAAAGATAGCGACATCGTATAGAGAGCCGGTAAAGAGGACACTGTCTCAGATGATGCAGGAGCCACAAAAATACCAGACATTACCACATCGAGTATATAACGCCAGAAGTGCTCTCATCCAACTGATAGAGGACAGGCAACCAAGAAAATATTGTCACTTGATTGACCGATACTAACCCTTAGTTATTCTATAAATAGGCACCCCCATACCATTATAAAGGCCATGTAAAATTATCTTAACTTATGTTGATTTTTCTTGCACATCAAGCAATAGTTTTTCCTAACTTAGTTCTTAAGTTTTAGTCTTTCTTTCTTATTATTTTCGGTGTGTTCTAGCTATAATGGCCAGTGCTCGAATACTCAAGGCTCATATACTAATAAAATCAATCCCCCGACAGTGTATTCATATTTTCTCCTAGCCTCTGTTTGCTTACTTGTTTACTTTATATATTTGTTATTTACTTTACCTTATTTTCTTTCAATCGTTTTGCGCTAATTCAAAGAAAAAATCATGATGCAATCTCTTGAATCACATTGTACTAAACTGACAGTAAATAATTTGGTTCTCACTATAGTACCAGAGCACCTATGTGAGTTTTATCTTCTTTCTTCTCATCGTGCATCTCTGTGTCTTTTTAGTTTGCATGAAAATAAGACATACCCGATGATGCAGACAACCACCCATTGGTGACAGATACAATGTGAATGCCTATTATGGGAGACTCGACGTTTTGGGATTTCGTAGAGAGAACATCCTTGACTAAAGAACATGCACTCCTCAGCCAAAAACAACCAGCATAAACACCCAAAACATGCAAAGAAGGCCCCTCGTCCTCGAGGGGATGAAATAGAGCTCAACGTCCAAGGTTTGTAGGGTCTCATAAGGGACTTAGTTGCGGCTTACAAGAGACTAATGGCTTGGGTAGAGGTTAATGACAAGAAATTAAGGAGTTGCAGGCAACAACTACACGGAACACCCTAGACGTTACGAGTAGAGTTTTCAACATGGGTCAGCCCAGCCTGTTCGAGCTAGCCCATATGGGTTTTGGAATTTTATGAGCTAGGATGGGCTAGCCTATCAAAATGATGGGCTATAAAACAGCAAGTCCAACCCATCAATGTGAATTGTGGGCTTCAACATGCCAGTTCACCTTTCAAAAATCTTTTTTTTATATTTTTTAAATTAAAATTTAAAATATTAATAACATCAATATCTGCAAGACCATATTACATGGTGTTACTACTAGTTAATTAAGTCTCAAACTCACAAAAGAATAATTTTAATAATCTACGAAACCAAATAACTTTTGACATGATATTATTCGAACCAAATGAAGATATTAATAAATAAACTAAACAGTTAATGGGAAATAATATAATTAACTCAATAAAATAGTAATTTAATTTTATTTCAATAATAATCGGTTAAGCTTTGAATATCAGAGAATGAGATTAGACTTCTTTCAGTTTCTTAGTAAGAATGAATGAGGATATTCTGTTTAAATTGTAGATACTGATAATAATAAAAGAATACTAAAGTTTTGAGTCACAAAGACTAAGATCTACATTACAAAAAATAAGATGATTGCCGCTGTCGAAATTAAAAGCCACTAAAATAGTAAATAATAATTTCTTAAAAAATACAATATAATATAAGAACAAAGTTGAAGTGCTGGAAGATTTAGTCGGCATTAGATATAAAAATTGTAAAATTTTGAAATAGTAAGAATTAAAAAGAAACTGTGATTATGTAGTAGGACTATTTTCGAGTACATGCTCCTAAAGTTTCATTTAAATTTTGGTGTGCATAATCAGAGGCAGCTCAAGTTAACTCGGGGTCTATGGCCAAAAATTTATTGTAGGCTTTAAACTTATTTTAAAATAATTATTAATTTTTTTAAAAAAATTACCTTTTAAACTCTTTAAGATAAATTGTTAATAACTTTTACGGATGGATTTCTTCTAATATATATTTTCAATTATAATTTTTATGAAACCTAATACTTCAAAGATGTCAGACTTTTTCTAATTATTCATATTAACCTTTTCTATAAATAGTACTCAATAATTTTTTTTTTAAAAAAAATAATAACCTATTATTCTAAAAACAATGAGGCACTGTGTAGCGAGTGTAAAATTGTAGAGAAGAATCTCTTCATCACCCATTGGTCGAAGGACAATTGACGTAAAGCCTCATTGAAGAGTGAACAAGATGAATTATCAAATTTCAATATTAGAGCCAACAAGGGATAATATACCTTTCATCATGAATAATGAAATTCTAATGTTGTTCTACCTTTTCGGATATCTATTCTATTGGAGACAAACTTATGTTCTTCTGTCTTTTTCTCGTATACTTATAATTAGGGTTGGGAGTTTGAATCATCTGAAATCAATGTTTGTTTATGAAATTTGCAGAAAACTTTAATTCAAATTTCAGGTTTGCAAATTCCGAGCTGTGATTTTAGTTTTTTTAAATGTAAAGTTTGATTCATAAACTTATATTTTATTAAAATAAACACTTCACTTAAAATTTTATGAAAAAGGATTCATGTTTGATGTAAAGAGATTGTTTGTACCATATGAAGATATTATATTAAAGAATAGCAATTAGCAAGTAAATCAATAATAAATCATTGTTTCAACTTCAAATTAATATAATTTCGGATCACTAATTTCATGGTAATACATCATGTCAAGCCCTCCACATTGAAGGTGGCATTTCACCTGAACTGAATTTGGTTATGAGAAAAAAGAAAATAAACGTAAATGATGTGTTCCACAAGGAGGAGAATATTTTTCAAAAAATATTTATTTAATATCTTATTTGGTTGATTGAGGTTTTTGGAAATTATTTTAACTAGAAAAATAAATTTTTTAAAATGACATTCTATATTGTTTGTATCCTTTTCATCCTTCAATATACCTTTTCTTCATTTTCAATCCCCCCACCACACACCCCCTTATTCCCCATTCCCACTACCCCATGGTCATTTTATGTCCTAAATATTTATTTAAATTTATATAATTTTTTTTTAATTTGATCCGAATATAAAAAATAATATTAAGGAATTCATCATTTGTTTTCGTACAAACTATTTATTGGCTATACTGAACACACCAAAACTCTCAAGCATAATTTGAACAAATACTCCAAATGAGAGGTCAGGCTATTTGATACTTTTTTTTGTCTCAATTTATTTTCTTTTTTAGTCAGCTACAAAAAAAATAACATATTTTTATATTTAATAATAATATAATTTTAAAAAATTCATTTTATTTTTAATGAAATAATCTATAGCCATACAAATATTTATAAGCTATTTTAAACCTTAAGTTTCAGAAGTCTTTTTTTCTTTCTCAAAATTTGTACCTAATCAAAATATATCACATCAATTGAAATGGAGTGAGTATGTAACGTATAAAGAGATAATAAAAAGAGAGAAAAGGGAGGAGATATCTTCATAATTACAAAGAAATCCCAGATACTTTTTTTTTTTTTTTTTGTGATGGGATGCTCACCTAAATCTGTAGGAACCATAGAGTAACCCATTTCTATCAATTTAATAGGGAGCTTCAATATTAGTATTAGAATTATATTTTGTTCCACCATCATTTCTATGTGAGAATTGTTTAATTTTAGTTATAATTATAGACTTTCCGACGTTATGGTGGCCGGGAGATAGAGGGTCCAAAATAATTTAACTTATTGAAGTAAGCATTTAATTTTCTAATGACATATAATACTTTCTCAATTATTTGCTTGTTTTCTGTCTCAATTTCTTACTTTAACCGTGCATTTAGAAACATAGTCTTTTAGATTTTTGAAAAATTACCTATGTAATTAAAAATTACATAAAAAAATACAAACCACAAGAATTAATAATTTAAATATTTAAAAGACGTACAAATAAATCATGGTAAAAATTTTTTATTTTCAATTCTCGAAATTTGAACTGCGAATATAAATGAAATAAAAAAGGAATTTCTTTTTATTTCTAAGTATTATTTTTAATAATATTATAATTACATAGTACTTGAGTCGAACATCTTTATAAATCAATATTTTTAGGATAAACTTTACATATACTTTCCTGCCCCAAAACCTCATTAATTTGTAGGATTTCGGTCTATATACTGTTGTTATTGAAATAAGCATCATCAATGATTTTGAAATAAAAACATAAATTAACATTTCCAGATTATTATACATATCATATAGTCAAATAATGTATGCGCTTTGAAATAAAAACATAAATTAACATTTCCAGATTATTATACATATCATATAGTCAAATAATGTATGCGCTAGCTCCATGTATTTTATTTATGTATGACACGAACTTCGTAACTCTTTCAATAATCACATGCAGCTCATTTTTCTATGGATTAGAAAATTTGTGCTTTGTCAGGCCATTTTTTTAAAATTAAGACAGTGATTCTCAAATCTTTGACTCATGAAATGTTTGGTAAGATGGTGGTCAATATTGAAAAAAAATTATTTTTTTTACAACTATTTTTCTGAATAAAAATGTTTTTCACTGTTGGTTGGAGAATGAAAATTATTTACTGAAAAATAAGAATCCAATACCGTAAATAGACTTGTAGGCATTTCAACATGAAAACAATGTGATACTTGAAAGTTGAAATCCTTTTATAAGGTGGTTGAATACCATAATAAAGTGCATAAACTAAATATTGAAAAAAGATATTTTAAAATTGAATTTAAATATGCATTTATGATCAAACTTAATTTTGTTTTAGTTGAAATTTTTTAAATGAAAGAAAAATCCCTTGAAAATGGTCAAAACTTTTTTTACACCTGAAACTCATCTTTAACTTTATTTACGAAAATCAGCGCAATATATATAACCAAAAGCTATTCTGATTATTTTCTTTTTTAAAATGTGAAGATTATTAATAATGGGGTGCTTATTAGTATTTTGTAGATGTGCCTCAAGAAGAGTGTAGATTAATAAAATAAATCTTGCATGAAATGACTAGAACTTCTTATATTTGTAACTTAAAAGTTTAAGATTAAATAATTTTTAAATGATATATATATATATATATATATATATATTATTTTTTTAAATCTACTTTTAAATTTACTTAGTAATATTTTTAAAGATGCACATAAGAAAAGTAACATGATAGATAATTTGAAACCAAAAAGAAAATGTTACAAACGCATTTTGAAAAACATCATATGTTGAATGTTACCGATATTGATTAGATTCCCCACCAACCCCAAGTGTGTGCAGTATGTATAAAATTAATTAAATGAGTATACGGAGCGCATCTTCGTACCACATCTAATTTTTCTACTTGGAAAGTTTCTTTATCCATCTTATTAAATAAATTTATTTTTCATTGTTCAGTTTTTACTTTGTTCAATCACGTAAACGCGAAAGTTATGCATATTTATATTTATAGAGATTTAAATGTCAAATGATACCGTGTACATATATATATAATACCTAAGTATAACAAACATTTCATATTCAAACAAATGATGTCATTGTTGAGAGATTTAATAGTATTACTAATTTATTTAGTTATTTAATATTAAAAAAGAAAAAATATTTTAAAAAATTCTCTTGATTTCAAGAAAAGTAAATTAAAATAACTATTTTTTGTACGGAAAAAAATAATATGAAATGGAGAGAGCAACTTTTTTGTGCTTTTGAAAAGTTCATTTATTTTTTAATTTTGGATTGGAGTGAGTAAACACTGTGTAACCAAAAATTAAATAGCACACTGTCTAGGAGAAGATTGGTCAAGTGATAGATCTAGTTCTCAATATGAATATATAAATAAGTCTAAAAGATTACTAACCTTCAGGTAGGCAAACATTTTAACTCAAACTTCTCAAAGGTGCAAAGATGGAGTTCGATTCAGTGTTGTTGTACACAGCTTTAGGGGTAGCAATGTTAACCCTTTGTAGTATGCTGAAGAATGTAAATGGGTTGTTTTATGCAATCAAATATAGTTCAAGTAAATATCAGTTGCCTCCAGGTGACATGGGCTGGCCATTCATTGGGAACATGATTCTTTTCTTCAAAAGTTTCAAATCTACTGGCAATCCTGGCTCATTTGTGTCTTACTTTGTTACTAGGTAAGTTTTTCACTAAAACTGGAGGTATTTGAACCCATAACTTCTAACCTAGACCTCGATTTATTTGTGAAAACTCCATTGAAATTGCTAAAAATATGAACTCATCAATAGAAAAAGATAGTTGAAACCTAAGTTAGGCTGACTCTTCATCTTCCATGCCACATACATGTCAAATATGCTATTTTTGAGAATCGACATGCACCCGCTGACTTTATTGAAGAATTCGGGTTGAAATTCTGAATACTCCTGAGGTCATATGACATTATACTTGTTTTTTTTTGGATATGCAACAACTAACTGAAATAATATTCATTGAAGATTCGGGCCGGTGGGGATGTACAAGGCATACATGTTCGGATCGCCAAGCATCATCGTGACAAAACCAGAAATATGTAAGAAAATCTTTATGGATGATGATAACTTCGACAGAGGGAAATCGAACTCAGTTAGTACAGCTTCAAACCAAGACGACAAGCGTCTCCGTCGAATAACAACAGTTCATATAAGGACTCACGGGTCGTTGTCCTTCTACTTCGATTGCATAAACGAAATCGTGAAGAATTCACTTGAGAAATTTGCTGCAAAGGAAGAAATCTATTTATTCCCTGAGTTGAAAAAACCAGCATTTGAGATTCTTATGTTAATCCTTATAGGTGGTTATCAGGTTTCTCAACAACTGCTTGATGTTGTGTTCGAGGAGACTGCTATACTAATTCGTGGTTTTCATGGAATGCCAATTAATATCCCTGGATTTTCTTACAACAGGGCTCTGAAGGTAAGTTCTAGAGCTTAACAAAGAAAGAAATATTTTTTAGATTCAATATCTAGAAAATGTATTAACTGATTCTTACCAGAGGGTTCTTCGTTCTAAGGCTCAAACTCAAGGGTTTTATTTAAAACCATAAAGTTACTGACGGGTAAAAGTTTATCCACACCTAATATTTATACCAAACAAATTGGTGCTTATTTCCACCTCATTAAATCACTTAACCATTGTAATTCGTTAAGTTATTACAAAGTCAAACACGTATTTTTGATTGCTAAAGGTTTATTTTTTATCTTTTTTTCTTTTCTAATGACTTAAAATTAAAGGGTCTCTGAAATCCCTTTATTGATTGTTGAAGATTTATGCTGCTGATTTTCTGTTCTGAAGTGGCTATTGAAACAAATCTTCAATCCCTTCTTTCAACATTCTTGTTGTTGCATCTTTTTTTATTATCTAAAAAATAAGTTTTCAACATAATGAGCTAACATTGTATTTTGAGAGGGGTAATTCAATTTAAAGGGCAGTAGGCAGCCTAGGCACTAAAATTCCTGTGTTATGCACGGGGTTCAGAAAAAAGGTCAAATTAAAGGGTTTATAGTTTTGGGTTGTTTAATTTCTGGTTTTAATTAATTTTTAAATATAATAGAATGGAAACTTTGTTTTATTCTTAACTTCTTTAATTTTGACTGTATATCATCCTTTGTATGTTTTGCAGGCGCAAGGAATAATAACACAAACGTTTAAGCAGATATTAGATGAAAGAAAATTGATGAATGCAGAAAATACAGTAAGGCCAATGTCCAACATGCTAGATATGATGCTAGATGTTCAAGATATTGATGGAGGAAAAGGATTAAGTGATGAGACCATAGTTGGACTACTACTCCAGTATACATTTGCTGGTTATGAATCTGTTGCTAAGGTTGCCTCAAAGACAATTATGCATCTGGAGAAACATCCTGACTTCTTGCAGAAAGCAAAAGTAACTAAATATTCCTCTTTTTCATTTTATGTCCTAGTGTCTGATTGACTGATTGGACCCGAGTCTTGTATGATATACCAGAAATACCTTATAACAGTAAACTCGTTGTCTTAAATTAGTCATGTCACACTGTTAAAGGTAAAACTAATGAGAACGTTGAAAGTTTGATATGACAATATTCTTCTTTATTTCGTCAGGTGGATTGGTTTAGTTAGCCATTGAAAACTAAGGTGCTAAAGTGTGTGACTGCTCATATAAAATTTGACCTTCATTTGTCTTAGTCTTAATGTTATGTTGAAGTATATGTGATTATTTTAAATAGAAAAAAAATATTTTTATTTATTTAATTATGTCTCTAAGCAAATAGGGTCTTGTATAATTATTTGAGGATTGATAGAGCCGCCTAATGTTATAAAACAATTTTTTTTTCTTTTATTGTTTTTCAGGAGGAACAAGAAGAAATAATTAAGAGAAGACCATCTTCAAATGCAGGCTTAAATTTCGAGGAGATTAGACAGATGAGGTATCTTAGTAAGGTAAGATCTAATTCTTCTTTTACTAGGAGTATTCAAAATTCACTATGTGAAAAATCCAATCTTACCAAATTCTTTTGGATTAATGTCGTATGTGCGTTTTATTAAGGGCTAATCTCTCTTTTAATATTGAAAGGTACTTGATGAAACATTGCGTATTAATAGCCTCGTACCAATCTTCAGAGTAGCAAAAGCAACTGTTAACTTGAATGGTTTGTACTCGATTCTTGAATTTTTCTAGTTGTCAAATTCATTCTTATCAATTTGAGTCATTGCTAAGTTATTTGTAGCTAACAAAATTTTATGATAATCCATTACTAGATAAGATTAGCGATAAATTTTCTTGTTTGCCCTTCGTCCGTTACTAATTCTTTTTCAGTACAAGTTCGATATCATTTATCTATTGTGCAGGCTACACCATACCCAAGGGGTGGAAGTTCTTGACATTCTTATGGAGTTTTAATATGGATCCTGATACTTTTGTCAATCCTACGGAATTTAATCCTTCAAGATGGGATGTAAGTGACATGCACTTTTATTTTCTTCTCTTGGGCAATGTTCATATAATTAGGGGCGAATGCAACATCAAAGCTCAAGTTCAACCAAATTTTGTAGTTCTATTTTAGACCCAGGTTAATTAATTTTGAACCCTGTAAAATTAAAATTTTGAATTCGTCTTTATCTCAAATCTATAACTTTCACATTCTGGATACACACATCTCAGGATATGGAAACCAAGCCAGCCTCCTATTTTCCCTTTGGAGTAGGTTCCAAAATGTGTCCCGGATCCAATGTGGCCAGGCTTGTACTCTCAATAATTCTTCATTACTTTCTACTTAACTACAGGTAATAGCTCTTTTACTAATTCATTCTGAACTTTTAATATATCTAATTATATAAAATTATAGAATAAAAAAAATTTCAATTACTATGTAATGCATATGTCTATTTGATGTGCAGGTTTGAGCAGTCTGATCCAGATCAGAGCAAAACTAAACCTCTTGAAAATTGTAATGGAAAATTCAAGAAGTTCTCAGTATAATATGAATGACAGCTTCAGCATTGATTTTCCATTATATTCCATTTTTCATGTGAATATTAAATTGGACTTTTTTAGAAACTTGTCATATGTAATAATCTTGAAATTGATGAGCATGGGTTTGTATGGTTTAACTTATCTTATCAATAATAAAGTTGGAGTCTAGTGGTTCCTTTGCTCCATCAATTCACTAAGAGCTTCCGTCCCTATTTCTCTTCCAAAAATTTCAGAACTTAAAAAGAAAATATATTAATTTTATTATATTTTGAGAACCACTAAATAAATTTAACAGTGTAGCAAGCACCGTTAGTAAATATTTGTAGCATTAGAAAGCATATTTAACTGAGAAGGCAAGAGTTCGACGAACGCAGTAGTTTGTTTCAAAGATTAGATTAGATCAGAACGAAACGAGAAGAAAGGATTGCTCAGGAGATTGACTAAGACCTTGATGAGTAATGTCACTTGGAGTTGCATATGGACAATCCACTCCAAACTTCAAAATCCATATTATAAATTTTTTGAAACAATTCCACCTAATGTCAAGATGGGTGAATTGACGAAAATGGTTGACGACTTGAAGTTTGAACTCTCTCTTTCTAATTTATGCAAAATCTTTGAAATTAGAAAAATCTTATTGTAACTTATAGATTTTAAATTTTACTTTGTACACTATTATTTAATAAAATAAAATTGAAGGACCATTGAGGTTTCGAAATGTCTTACTAAAATAATTGTATCCACCTACACACTTCAATTGTAATTTCAAACAATAATACAAAATCAAAAAAGAAAAAACTAAAACCCGACCCCGTCAAACTAAGCACCGATAACTCATAGGTGAAATTAGAAACTTAAGCTCTTACTCACGTCCTTATCCTCCTTTATTTTTCTCTCTTTCTCCCTTTTTTTTTTCTTTCTTTTTTCCTTTTTCAGTTTTTTTTTCTTATTTTGTTTCCGTTTTTAGTTTTTTTAAATGTAAAGTTTGATTCATAAACTTATATTTTATTAAAATAAACACTTCACTTAAAATTTTATGAAAAAGGATTCATGTTTGATGTAAAGAGATTGTTTGTACCATATGAAGATATTATATTAAAGAATAGCAATTAGCAAGTAAATCAATAATAAATCATTGTTTCAACTTCAAATTAATATAATTTCGGATCACTAATTTCATGGTAATACATCATGTCAAGCCCTCCACATTGAAGGTGGCATTTCACCTGAACTGAATTTGGTTATGAGAAAAAAGAAAATAAACGTAAATGATGTGTTCCACAAGGAGGAGAATATTTTTCAAAAAATATTTATTTAATATCTTATTTGGTTGATTGAGGTTTTTGGAAATTATTTTAACTAGAAAAATAAATTTTTTAAAATGACATTCTATATTGTTTGTATCCTTTTCATCCTTCAATATACCTTTTCTTCATTTTCAATCCCCCCACCACACACCCCCTTATTCCCCATTCCCACTACCCCATGGTCATTTTATGTCCTAAATATTTATTTAAATTTATATAATTTTTTTTTAATTTGATCCGAATATAAAAAATAATATTAAGGAATTCATCATTTGTTTTCGTACAAACTATTTATTGGCTATACTGAACACACCAAAACTCTCAAGCATAATTTGAACAAATACTCCAAATGAGAGGTCAGGCTATTTGATACTTTTTTTTGTCTCAATTTATTTTCTTTTTTAGTCAGCTACAAAAAAAATAACATATTTTTATATTTAATAATAATATAATTTTAAAAAATTCATTTTATTTTTAATGAAATAATCTATAGCCATACAAATATTTATAAGCTATTTTAAACCTTAAGTTTCAGAAGTCTTTTTTTCTTTCTCAAAATTTGTACCTAATCAAAATATATCACATCAATTGAAATGGAGTGAGTATGTAACGTATAAAGAGATAATAAAAAGAGAGAAAAGGGAGGAGATATCTTCATAATTACAAAGAAATCCCAGATACTTTTTTTTTTTTTTTTTGTGATGGGATGCTCACCTAAATCTGTAGGAACCATAGAGTAACCCATTTCTATCAATTTAATAGGGAGCTTCAATATTAGTATTAGAATTATATTTTGTTCCACCATCATTTCTATGTGAGAATTGTTTAATTTTAGTTATAATTATAGACTTTCCGACGTTATGGTGGCCGGGAGATAGAGGGTCCAAAATAATTTAACTTATTGAAGTAAGCATTTAATTTTCTAATGACATATAATACTTTCTCAATTATTTGCTTGTTTTCTGTCTCAATTTCTTACTTTAACCGTGCATTTAGAAACATAGTCTTTTAGATTTTTGAAAAATTACCTATGTAATTAAAAATTACATAAAAAAATACAAACCACAAGAATTAATAATTTAAATATTTAAAAGACGTACAAATAAATCATGGTAAAAATTTTTTATTTTCAATTCTCGAAATTTGAACTGCGAATATAAATGAAATAAAAAAGGAATTTCTTTTTATTTCTAAGTATTATTTTTAATAATATTATAATTACATAGTACTTGAGTCGAACATCTTTATAAATCAATATTTTTAGGATAAACTTTACATATACTTTCCTGCCCCAAAACCTCATTAATTTGTAGGATTTCGGTCTATATACTGTTGTTATTGAAATAAGCATCATCAATGATTTTGAAATAAAAACATAAATTAACATTTCCAGATTATTATACATATCATATAGTCAAATAATGTATGCGCTTTGAAATAAAAACATAAATTAACATTTCCAGATTATTATACATATCATATAGTCAAATAATGTATGCGCTAGCTCCATGTATTTTATTTATGTATGACACGAACTTCGTAACTCTTTCAATAATCACATGCAGCTCATTTTTCTATGGATTAGAAAATTTGTGCTTTGTCAGGCCATTTTTTTAAAATTAAGACAGTGATTCTCAAATCTTTGACTCATGAAATGTTTGGTAAGATGGTGGTCAATATTGAAAAAAAATTATTTTTTTTACAACTATTTTTCTGAATAAAAATGTTTTTCACTGTTGGTTGGAGAATGAAAATTATTTACTGAAAAATAAGAATCCAATACCGTAAATAGACTTGTAGGCATTTCAACATGAAAACAATGTGATACTTGAAAGTTGAAATCCTTTTATAAGGTGGTTGAATACCATAATAAAGTGCATAAACTAAATATTGAAAAAAGATATTTTAAAATTGAATTTAAATATGCATTTATGATCAAACTTAATTTTGTTTTAGTTGAAATTTTTTAAATGAAAGAAAAATCCCTTGAAAATGGTCAAAACTTTTTTTACACCTGAAACTCATCTTTAACTTTATTTACGAAAATCAGCGCAATATATATAACCAAAAGCTATTCTGATTATTTTCTTTTTTAAAATGTGAAGATTATTAATAATGGGGTGCTTATTAGTATTTTGTAGATGTGCCTCAAGAAGAGTGTAGATTAATAAAATAAATCTTGCATGAAATGACTAGAACTTCTTATATTTGTAACTTAAAAGTTTAAGATTAAATAATTTTTAAATGATATATATATATATATATATATATATATTATTTTTTTAAATCTACTTTTAAATTTACTTAGTAATATTTTTAAAGATGCACATAAGAAAAGTAACATGATAGATAATTTGGAAAACTTGAATGTTCTTGATGACTTCAAGTCTTGTTGAAGAAGAACATTCAAAAAGTTGTTATTTGATCCAAAAGGGGTAAGAAATTAGTTGGAGAGAGTGTTTGTACTTGGAATATTCCATTTGGGGTCAAGTACAAGGTCACTAGAAGACAAAAAGGGCCACAAGGCAATTTCCCATAAAACTTCCCAGGTAGACTGCCTATAACCATGATCAAGGTAGTAATGGATGGCGGTACCGCCGTTGGGACGACGGTACCACCATTGGGACGACGGTAAAAAATAGTACAACCTTACACATTGGCCAAAATGGTGGTAGGGAGCTTAGGACAGCGGTCTGCCCTCTTACACGTCAGTTAAGGGTGATCTTAAATTGGCCCAAACTTGTACTGAACATCATGGAATCATACTCCTTTAGCTCATATCAAGGTCTAATCCCTAGTTTCAATTCTGTAATCCTTAGTTTAATTTTTTGAATTCTAAAACTAGTTTTGAACTAGTAATTGTTCAACTTAGTTGTCAATTAGTTCTTTATGTCTATTTTTTGTTTTGTGCTTTTTTTCTTTAAGATTTTGTCTTTTATTTCGTAGTTATTTCTTTGGCTCTTGTCCTTTTGTTTGTTGTTTAAGTTGACAAAAATCTATTTCTCCATACAGTATAAGTATTCTTGTGAAGTGATTGATGAAGTTAGTTTTTTATCTACTTTGAAAGAACGCCTATAGGTACGTTGAGTGAATTTTAATTATGAAAGGCGTAAGGCTTTTAATACTAACTTGTTTGTTGTGTTTTGCAGACACGAAAGGAGATATAAGGTGAGATGTCATCCATCAACATGCATTATGTTTATGATAACATAAGTCAGAATGTAGGAACTCGATATTACGAAGAAGAATTCTATGAGAGACATGATGGTTCTTATAGATATGGTAATGAATTTCAAGGTTATGGATATGATTCTTACAATGATATTGTGAAAGGTTTGAGGTATATTTTTCCTTCTAAGTAGGGGAGCCTGAGAGAGAAAGAGTCTATGAGGATAAGTCCAATTCATCATCTTGTGCTACGTCTTATCCAATTCGTAGGAATAGAAGAATAAGTTGGGCACTAACTCTAAAACATTATGAGGACCAAGGAAGAAGTGAGACACCTACTTCTTGGATAGGCTTTACATCCTAGTTCTAATGTGTCTTGTTCACCGTATAGTGATGATTATTAGAAAAGGATGGGAGGATCAGTAGAGTATAGAAGTGAGGTGAATCCAAGGTATCAAGATAAGAAAGTTTCAATACGACCAATATATAAGATCAATATGAGTGTGTTTGGTTGTTTGGGGTTTGTACTTGAGTTTGTGATCATGTTACTCCCAATTACATTACACCTTATGCCGTCAAATGGTTTGGACAACCTTGGGTGATGATATAAAACCCATATCCGGTTCGAGGCGGGTATTGTGTAGATAGAAGTGTGAAAGTGTTCTTCTCACTTGGCCATTATCAAGAAGAGGTTTGGTATGATATACTCCCATTACAATGTTGCCAAATTCTTTTAGGGATGTATGGTTCCAATGTCACAGAATCCTATGTATACACTCTTGGCACAACTTTGCTTTGGATGCAAATTGAATTACGTTTTCCCAATAAGTCATCAACAAGAAGCAAAAGCAAGAGAAACACTTTCACTTGAAGGTTCAGCCAATTCATGTAAGGAAGACTTAAATGAAAACACAAGAGCACGGAGGTAAATCTTGACAAGCTCTTCCAATTGGTAGAAAATTTAAGGTCAGAATCTCAAAGATTAAGGAAGGCTCGCAATAAAGGGATCTTCAATTGAAGTGAAACAAGATGCACCATATGAGGTTAGCACTTAGGAATTGAACATAAAAGGTGAGTCCTCCACTTTATGTGTAACCAAATGGAGGCTTGATGTGAAAGGATCTGTCAACTTTTCATCGGGAGACCTTGGCACTTGTCTTAATTTCGATGAAAATGAGAAACAAAATATTGATAGGAGTAAGGGAGTGATATATTACAACTCTAGAGTGGAAACGAGAGAGGTTGTATGGAGTGATATGAGTGATTTGTCACATGCTTACACTAACTTTTCCTTGTCTTTTAGTTGTTTTGATACTTATGCAGGGCTACTAAAAAGCAAGCCTAGTGAGGAGCATCAACATGCCAAATTCTATGAGGCTCATAGAGGCTTTTCAAGGATCATTATTCTCCAAGGATTATCACCAGGCAAGGATACTTCTAGTTGTGAACTTTAAGATAATCAAGTTAAACCATACACTTGTGAGGCTAGTATCCAAGTAAATATTGGAGATAACTTAGAAATTGTGCGGGCCTATTGAGCCTTTGACTTATGATACCCATGGTAGTAGCTTGTTGCATGATATTGCTCATGTTGTGGGTGCCCAAACACTAGTTGATCCTATAGATGACTAGATTGACTCTCTTTGTGAGATTGATTTGTGTCCACCTAGTATTAATATTCACGACTTGGGAATGAGTGAACTACCATGTGGAAGGCATGACCATTTGGGTGAAGAGTGTGTTGAATTGCTTGAATGTTTGAGGAGCTAAAGTGGTGATTACCTTTATGCTAATGCGTTTAATTGTGGACCCTCGTATAGCACTCCACCCTTGTTTGACCTATATGATGATGAATTACTTGACACATATGATTGCTTGAAGTGTGGTTTATTTAATATTCATGGTGGCTTGTGTTAAATTAGGTGTCTTTATCTTAAGGATGATTGCACTATGCTAGTTGAATCTAGAGGTGGTGATAATGTGTTTGACCTTAAGATTAAACCTTATGAGTTTGAATTGCCACAAACTAGCTTGTTTTGTTGTGATGACCAACTTAATGGTAATAATGACCCACTAAATGAGGAATTGGCAATATGACTAATGAACCTTATTTTAGTAAAGGAATTGTCAAGATTGATCATGTGAGTAGTGCATGTTGTAATGACCTTTGTAGTTATTTATGATAAATACATGATGTTTTGCATTATAGAGCATTTTGGTAGTTTTCATAAGTAATTTTTGATTTGCGGGGACCGACAGTTCAGATCCCTGGCAACTCAATTGAGAAATATCTCAAATTCCCTATTTTAGAGCATAAAACTAAGTCAACTTTCCTTCAAGACGATCTCGGAATTTAATTCCGACACTTCCATTAGCTCTGGAATACCAAACAAAGTCCAGATTGTCCTTAAGTTTGTATTTGAAAGTTATGCAAAATTGTGGATTTTAGTTAAGTTTATAGCCTAAAGAGGAGCTTGAGTGGTAATTTGATGTTTGGAATGTCAGATCAAAATTCTAATGCTTCCATCAGCTCTGGAATGGTGGACTTAGGCTAGGTTGACCCTTGGTACACCTCCCAAGATGTTCGGGGTTGATTTGAGCTGTTTTACAGAAAGTTGGAAAATTTCGTAGATTGGTTAAAGCTTCGTTGAGGGTCATTTTCCTCAAAAGACCTCCAATGTCAATTTTGTCAATTCTACTGAGTCTGTAATATTTTTTTGCTAAAAAAATATATATGGTTTGTCAAAGATTGGACTCTATTTTAATTTTGAGACCCCATTTGAAGTTTCTGAAAATCTACAACAGAAGGGCCATCATGATAGGCATCACGTCGTGATGCTTATCGTGATGAGATGTTGTTTAGCCTGGAATTCCATCATGATAGTGATCACGATGTGATGAAATCCCATGATGATAGGGATCACGTCGTGATCCCCTGTAAAATTATTGGAAAGCAGTATTTAAACCCGTCATGACCCAACCCCAATGCACTCCAGTCGGAGCCTTAAGCTCGGCTTGTCACTCATAAATGCACAGCATATCAAAAAAAAATATATATATCAACATATAATCATGAATTATCCACCGCCTATGCCTTGCACAGGTATCTCTAATAAAATGCTAAGTCGCGGGCCCCACATTACTCGGGTGGCAAAATATAAATATCAACATGGAACATAAAAAAGAACGGTACTGAGGTACTATACAACCTAGCTAACCAACCCAAGGATGATATTTAGCACAATTATTAAAGCTATAAGCCTAGAGATAGCCCTACGTAGCCTACTTATCATCCGACGACAAAGTACTGCAATCTCACAATTAGTACTTTGACTGATAGAAAATGATCTTTGAATAATCTGAAACTTGCATCAATGAATTTGATATATTTATATGAGGCTAATGGTGTATTTTATGCTAAGTTCTGGAATAGCCCTAAAATCGTGCCTAAAACGGGCTTGTGGGGGCCCACTCACCAGAACAAAACAAAAACTTCACTATGGCGTTCCTAACGTCATTAGGAACCCATGCTCCAAAATTG
>JBDJHY010124889.1:0-13668 GCA_039654485.1 Withania somnifera
ACAAGTATCTCTATGTCCTAAAACGAAACCTAGAACTTTCCTCTCTATGTCGGCGAAGTCGAGTGACTGATGATCTCTTGCATCGTCCTCTTCGCCTTTATGGTGTGAACTACCTAGTTTTTTCAGGGAATTTTGCTCTCCCCAACATCCATCTTATCTGTTAATCCTTCCTCGTTCTTTCTCTTATGACCTTGCCTAACTAGTAGTGTTTCAGTTCTTCCATTTCTTGAAAATCTTTCTTTTCGTTTGATCTTGTATAAAAATTGTTCAGATCTGCTAGGAAGACTAATTTTTGGCTCTTCTTAGTCATTGATATTTATCTGAATAAGCATGATGATATCTGTTGATTTACTCGGTGATGAAATGACAAACATTTTGTCAAGGCTTTCTGTCAAAGATCTCATGAAATTCAGGTCTATTTGCAAATCTTGGTGTAATGTCATTAGAGATCCTCAATTTGTTAACTTGCATATGAATCAACATTCATCATGTGAGGAAAGCTATTTGATCGGTAAAGATACCTTAGATGTCGTGGAAAAGGAGTGTTGCTCTTTGTACTCTGATGAAACATTTATTGAGCGGAAGAAATTGAAATTTCCTTTGTGGGAATCAACTAAAATATTTAAAGTCCTTGGTTGTTACAATGGTGTTCTCTTTCTTATTTACCTTCTAACTCCTTGATCTGGCAACAAATTGTATTTTTGGAACCTATCCATAAAATTAGTCAAGAATCTTGGTGGCTCCCCAGTGCAACTTCCTGATGTCCTTGTTCATAAAATATTTGGTTTTGGCTATGTTCCTCTTTTGGATGAATATAAGGTGGTAGAATTTTGTATTTCGAGGAAATGAATCTAACAGACCCTCAAAACTTCTGCAAGTTGTTGAAATTTACTCATTGAAAATAAATTCTTGGACAAGGAAAAAATGGACTTCGTACTTTATTACCAATATTATAACAGAGCCGTTTCTTGATGGATCTGCATATTGGGCTGCACAAAAGGTTACTGAAGATTATGACTTTATTGTATCTTTCAATATGGTTGATCACGGTTTTGAAGAAATAAAGCGCAGAGTCTTGCCTCAATGATGGTGAATTTACTGGGTGGTTAGCAGTCTTTCGTGATTCACTTCACGTATTTGATCATGGCCCAAAATCAATAGACAGGTGGGATATATGGATGATGGGAGAAGATTGTTCTGGAAAGATTTGTTGCCATCAATTTTAAATTGATTGCTCTTCGAAATTGTTGGCCCCTATGTTTTATGAAGAACGGTGAGGTTATATTCGAATCCACTGAGGGAGACCTTTCTCTTTATGACCCAAGGAACCAACAATTTCAAGATCTTCACTTTCAAAGGAATCTTGATGAGATAGAACTATTTCAATACAAGAAGAGCCTGGTTTTAATTGGTTTAAGAACTAAATCTTGGCCTAGAAAATTCGATGATGATGAGAATGAAGAAGTTCAAAGCCAAACTTCGAGTCAAGAAAGATTCGAAAGTAATGAGCCAGAAAAATCTATATGATATCTTGACTTATTTTCGTCTTGTTTCTTAAGGTTTACCTGTTCATTAACTTTCTACATGAAGGTTAAATTAAGTTTTTTAAATAGTAGTCACCTCTATATTATATGTATAACTTAAAGAGGATAATGAAAGACAGTAATTGTATCGTGTTGTACATCACCCTGAACAGAAGTCAAGTTAAAAGGTGCCATCTATAAAGATGAGTTGTTACAGGATCTCATTTAGTTGTAGTTTTTAAAAAATGAACCACAAACTTTCATTCTCTTTATTTGAAGCATTAAGCTTCTTTGTTATACAGTTCTTGACTTAAACTGCTATTGCCTCTATATATCTCAATGAAGTGAAAATCAGTCTTTATGAGGAGTAACTTAGGAATCATAGAATTGAAAAAGTAGAGTTCAAAATTTCGAGATATCTGTCGAAACTTGTCTGGATAATCGGGGATATATACAGGATTGGAGAAAGGGCAGATTCCAGAATCACCATGAGGTATTAGTAATTTGTTTCAGATATTGTTATACTGATCTTAGTTGATTTGCATGTATATCATCCCCTGGTCCAACCATTGCTCGGTAATGAGAACAAAAGGTATCAAATAAGAAGCTTCTGCATATGCAAGTCTCACCCTATTATTAGCTGCTCTCTCGTGCCCGATATTATTAGGAGCACTTTTTTCCAAGATATTAGGCCAATGATTCTGCTTTACAGTTGATTTTTTAGAATGGTGATTCTAGTCCAATATATAAGGGATACAAGTTAGAGAAAGCCAAACTCTGGTTACTAGTTGTCAAATTGCTGTTTTGTGATTTTTGTTACAATTTTGTACTCTAATTTGTGCGAACTGGTAAGGATTCGTATCCGTTGCTGAATAAGCACCTAAAGTTTATTGAAAATTCCTCTATTTTCTCACTCACCCCTTGGCTTGTCAAATGATTGTGTTATCATTCAGGCTGCTTAGCTCTCGTTCTTCCATACATTGATAATGAAGGTGTGTTACGATCATTATATTTTATGCTTGATCTCCACAATGACCTCTAGTGTATCAGCTGAATCACATACCAAATATCACCTCATTGGTTCTTAGCTTCAAATTCTGCCAATTTCTTTTCAACCTGTTTTGTACACCCTAGGATGTCGTATTCTCTGTGCAGGTTGACAATTTCTGGCAGATGTGTGTATCTTAGCAAACTAGGAACAGCACAAGTGGGAGCTCTATGAGTTGGCAGGAACAAGCTCTTTACTGATGGCTCTTTCAAACTCGGTATTGATGACTGCTGTTTGATGTACAATCCGTGTATATGAATTTGAACTAGCTTGTTTTGTATGGTGGATTACTGCTTTTTCACTTGTGAAGTGGTCTTCTCTCTTCTCTAATATCCTCTAATCCGTATACTTTGAGGGTGTATTCGGTATGAAGAAAAATGTTTTTCATCAAAAATATTTTATTTTCTAGGGAAATAAGTGGGTTTCTTTTACTTATTTTCTTGTTTTAGCTACATAAGAAATATTATCCTAATATAAAAGCATTTGTCTATAATCTAAACAAATACTATGAGAGGTGGGGGTGGAGGTAGGGGTATGGGGTGGAGGAGATGGTGGCTACAAGGGTTGGGCTAAAGACAAGGTGTGTTGAAGGGAGGGGAGGATACAATGGACGTGGAATTTAGAGCTGCCACATCACTAAACAGGTTCTAAAAATTGTATTTCTTACGGAACTGATCATGGAAGATTATTAAGCAAAAGTTGGATGACCATGGGAAGCTAACTAGGCAAAGTTGAATGATTTTTGGAAAACAAAACAAATTTGAGTGACTTTTGGTTGCTAATTACTACAAGTTGACTGACCATTCAGGCATTTAACTCCCCAAATAGGCGCAAATAGAGTCAATACAGCCATTGATTCAACTCTATTCTGAATTACTTGGTAGTTTCATAATGTAGAATAACGGTAGTAACAAGGAATTAATTATTACTATTAACAACACAATTACCATAATTAGATAACTACCATAACTAGATAAGTACCATTAAATAACTGTAAAATCATTGTAGGATTACTATACCTTTTATAACCACAGAATCATGGTAGGATTATCATTGATACATATAAGTGGCAAGAATCACGACGAGAATCGCTTCGTGATTCTGGCAGCCATCATAATTATGGTTACAAGAGACATCTATGAAAGCTCAGATGATTCAGAGGCAAAGGTACGCTTAATATACTACTCTCAAATATTACTGGTATTTTTTTCTAAAGCTCTTTACTCACTTAAACATTGGAGAACACCCTGGACTTTGGTTTGCAGGTGTTTACTCAAGAATCATTGTTGTTGTCCGGGATTGTAAGGTAGATTTCATAGTAGGATTATTGGTAATCTTTTGAGATTCATCAGTAGGATTATTGGTGATCTTTTGGGATTCATCAATTGGCGCCGTCTGTGGGGAGTGATATTTAGAAATTCTTTTAAAACATTAAAATACAAATGCTTCGAAAAAATGGTCAATACAAGAAGCAAAAGTACACGAGGGGCCAGTCATAGTGGTAGGACCACAACGCGTGGTTGCAGGGATGTGGAACTTGAATCAAGGCCCACCAACCATGCCGTCCGATGAGATGACTAGCACCGGACGATGACAAACACCCAGCCAACCGTGGTGGAAAGATTCGCTCAGGAGCACCAGGTTTTATTGCAACAATGGTGCAATGAGCACCCCAAGATGAGGTCCAATGAGGATACTTAACTCAATCAGAAAAGAAATCAAGAACGGAAGGAGGGACCGCCTCAAATTCCAACGGAATGAACTAACTCCCACTCTGGTGATGTGAATCCTCGTCACAAGAGGAGGAAGCCAACATAGTCAGAGGGACGACATAAGTCATAGTCCTCGTTGAGATTGGAGTCCACTCCGAGTTTATAGTGAAGGAGTTAGCCACAAGTAAACTCTTTAAAAGGATTTCGTCAAGAGCAAACTAGATAGAATTCTGAAAATCGACGAGGCGGGGGACGTAATCACTCCTTTCCCAAATGAAATAATGAACACTCCCTTACCTAAGGGTTTCAAACCCCTCGGGATAAAGCTTTATGATGGGAGTACTGACCCAAGTGACTTTTTATCCAAGTTCAAGTTCCAGACGGTGAATCGCTAATGCAACAGGGCGCACATGTGCAGAGTGTTCCCAAAATTTCTAGTTGAAAGGGCAAGGATCTGGTTCGTGACCTGCCTAGAAACAACATCATCTCTTTTCGCCAGTTGATTAAACTTTTCTTAGCCCGCTTCTACCAGAAGATGAAGATGGTGAAAAACTCGACCGATCTCTTGAACGTCAAACAAAGAGGGGCCGAGGCCATAAGTTGCATAACTGCATATCTGCTAGCTCCAGTTTTTCGGTGGGCAAGTTGTATCTAGCTTCGGCTCCATATGGAGCTCTGCTGACAAAGTAGATTGGTTTTGAGCTCCTCCATCTTCTTGACAAGAACGACACTGACAAAAACAGGTACTTGCCTAGCCGAGCTCCAGGTATGTAGCTTATGGTCTCGCCCCCTCTTTGTTTGACGTCTAAGAGGTCGGCTGAGTTTTTCACCATTTTTTTCTTCTGGTAGAAGCTGGCGTAGAAGAGTTCAGTCAGTTGGCGAAAAGAGGTGATGCTGTTTCTGGGCAGATCGTCGAACCAGATCCTTGCCCTTTCAACTAGAAATTCTGGGAATACTTTGCACATGTACTCCCTGTTGCATTGACGATTTACCATCTGGAACTTGAACTGGGATAAAAAGTCACTTGGGCTAGTGGTCCCATCATAAGGCTTTTATCCTCGGGGGATTCGAAACCCTTAGGTAAGGGAGTGTTCATTATTTCCTTTGAGGAAGGGGTGATTACGTCCCCGCCTCATCGATTCCTAGAATTCTATCTAGTTCGCTCTTGACGAAATTCTTTTGAGGAGTTTTGCTGTGGCTAACTCCTTTACTGTGATCTCGGAGTGGCCTCCAATCTTTATGAGGGTTATGACTTTTAGGTTGTCCCTCTGACTTTGTTGGCTTCCTCCTCTTGTGACGAGGATTCACGTCACCAGAGTTGGAGTTAGTTGATTCCGTTGGACTTTGAGGCGGTCCCTCCTTCCGTTCTTGATTTCGTTCCTGATTGAGTTGAGTATCCTCATGAGACCTCATTTCGGGGTGCTCATTGCACCATTGTTGAAATAAAACCTGGTGCTCCTGGGTGAATCTTTCTGCCGCGGTTGGCTGGGTGTTTGTCATCGTCCGGTGCTGTCATCACGCCGGATGAGATGGTTGGTGGGCCCTTGGTTCACTTGTGCTCTAGTTCCACGGCCTCTGCCGCCGCCCGACTAGAACCGCTACATGCCGTGGTCCTACCACCACGACTGGCCCCTTGTGTGTTTTTACTTCTTGTATTGACCATTTTTCAAAGTGTTTGTATTTTAATGTTTTTAAATTTTTTTGTAAGTATCGCTTCCCACAGACGGCGCCAATTAATGAATCCCAAAAGATTACCAATAATCCTACTATGAAATCTACCTTACGATCCCGGACAACAAAAATTATTCTTGAGTAAACACCTGCAAAACACAGCCCAGAGTGGTCCTCGAGATAGTTCTTCGATACTTAAGTTAGCAAATAGCTTTAGGAGGGAATACCAGTAATATTTGAGAGTAGCATATTAAGCATACCTTTGCCTCTGAATTATCTGAGCTTTTATAGATGTCTCTTGTAACCATAATTTTGATGGGCGCTAGAATCACGGAGCGATTCTCGTCGTGATTCTGGCCACGTTATATGTATCAATGGTAATCCTACCATGATTCCGTGGCTATAAAAGGTATAGTAATCCTACCATGATTCTACAGTTATTTAATGGTACATATCTAGTTATGGTAGTTATCTAATTATAGTAATTGTGATGTTAATAGTAATTATTATTTCCTCGTTACTACCGTATTCTACAAATTCCAAAGAAAGTGACTATAACAAAGCGGAATTGTACCGATGGGGAAAATTGTAATAGCATACATCAACATAAGAATTCATCTTCACACTGTTACAATTACTCCAAACTAGTAACCAAATCTTCCAAGGGAAGAAGAAAGAAAAAAAATAGAATGGAGGGAGGTTCCCAAAAAACTATAAAGCAACTAAGAAATAAGAGACAACTTATAGCATAGACCCTAATTGTTTGTTTCCCTCTTCTATATATAGACATCTTCCCGGGGTCCCAAATGTAATTTGACATTTCTCAGGTGGGTCCTCCATCTTAGTTATATTCGTAACAGTGACAATGACAAGTGAAGGTGCATGGAACTCAACAGAGACGCATAGCAAGGGCAATGAAGAGAGTCAAATCAATGGCTGACTTGACTCTATTTGTTGTCAATTTGTGCGGTATTCAATGCACAAGGAAGAGTACGAAGACCATGAAGCAAGGATGAAGTTACAGTATTAGGTACGAGTTCAGACAAACTCAAAATTTTTGCTTAGATCGTGTATTTGTATTAGAAATCCATCAAACATGTTTAAGTATTTAATTGCAAATCCAGTAACTAAAACAAGAGATTACGTCTCTGTTGGGAAGTTTTCAACTCCCTTACAACTAGATTTCACTAGTGATGATGTGATGCCTTTTTGGATTAAGTCCCCTGCACCGAGACTTCTAAATTTGCTATTGTTCATTACTTTTGCTGGAGTTGTTGGCAGTTAATGCATCACTTTAGGGGACTCATAAGCAAACTATCATCCTCTGCCTCTAAAGAAAGGCTGAAGGAAGAGTACCCTTTGAAGAATGGAAGTGCAGTGTTGGAGGAGTTTATTGCTTTATGCGACGAAAAATGCCGAATTTCTCTCCGTTACTTCAGCGCCATAGAAATCGAGAGGGCAAAGAAAGACACAAAGATTAGAGTAAGTTTCACTGGCAGAAGATGTATGGTAAAGGGCTTACTAGACAAACACCGAGTTTTGGTTAATTTCAGATACAATACTTTTAACAGAAATTCCAGTTTTATATACCGAGAGATAGTAGTTATTTCTCAGATTAGCCATCTTGCGAGTTTCTGGAGAATGAAGAACGTAAAATCTGGTTTTACTTGCTATTAAACAAGTAGAATATAAGTTTGATAGAACTTTGATTAACCAGCAAAGAGATATTGATGAAAGCCACAAACTCTACTTCTGCAGTGGATTGAGCGACAACGTCCTTCTTCATTGAGCACCATGAAAAATTCCTGCGCCAAGACTGAAGCAGTATCCAGATGTAGATTCCACAAATCCATCCCAATCACTATCGGAATACCCAAGTAGTTTCAGATCTTGATTTTTCTGAAACTTGACACCATAATGGTTCCTGTTGATGTATCTGACAACTCTTTTTGCTTCTTTTTGATGCACCTAACTAGCACAATGCATGAACCTCGATAAAATGCTTACTGCATACAAAATATTAGGTCTTGTAGCTGTGAGATTCATCAAACAGCCGACTAAGCCTCTGAAGTGCGTTTCTCCACTTTCTCTGGTCCATCATTCTTGCTTAGTTTCTCGTTTTGGTTCATAGGAGTACTCATCTCCTTGCAATCTTCCATGTTGAACTTGAGAATTTCCTTAGCATATTTTTTCTGGCAAATGAAAACTTTATTCTGTCCCTACTTGATTTCCAATCCAAGAAAATAGGACATTAGACCAAGATCAATCATCTCAAAGGCTTGCATCATTTCTTGCTTGAAATCCTCAATATTCCTTGTATTGCTCCCTGTAACTAGTCCATCATCCACATAAATAGGCACAACAAGGATATCAAATGCCATTATGTTTAACATAAAGAGTCTATGTGACAAACAATCTTTTTGCAATGAGTAACATGTTTGATAATTAAGCAGCTAATAAGAAACTGCATTATGATTCACTCGAAACTCTTTCCAGGTATCCTATTGTGTATCTGCACATGAATGGTACCAAACAATTTAAATTCTTAGGTAATAATGTATATGAGTTTCCGTTTATGGGCAATACAAAGCTCTCTGTTTGAACTAGCTTTGTTTTGTATGGTGGCTTGCTTTGCTGCTTTCCCATTTGTGAAGTGGTCTCTACTCTTCTATTATCTTCAGTCTGTACATTTTAAGAGAATGACTGGTTTTTCTTCTTAATTATTCATTAAGGTATATGAAGAATGACATTTTGGTGTCTTGTGGTTAGGACACTGTCTTTTCATGTTGATGGCACTGGTTTGATTCCCTTAAGGGGTGCTACTCTTTCAGTTAGTATTTATTGTTGAGTGATCGTTTTCTATCTATTTGGAATAGAAGGTTTGGAAGCTTCCTCTCTCACAGTAAGCAAGATGAGATCACCGATTCTCACGGTAATAGACTTCCTTTAATTAGGAACCATAGCCTTGATGATCTTTCATAGATCTTTCGCTTGAGGGCAAGAAACAGTTGTAGTGGCTTTCCTTTTTCGTTTATCCACACTCAGTCAGAGACAGATTGTAAGGGACTTTAACCATTTGATCTAAGTCTTAATTTTCTTCCGGAGCTCCTATGTAATTCATAGCTGATAATAGGAGTGTTCATAGTGCTCCTTGCACTTGATTAGCTGGACAAAAAGAGCATTTTTTTAACTGTGGTGTCTGAGTTAGCTTGCATGCACCTCGAATAATTCCATATGTACCTGCTATCTCCCGTCAACACAGGTACCGGTAACTCTATCCACCAAGAGCATCCTGTTTTCATCATTTAAGAGAAGTTAGTAAAACAAACACTGGCAGTTTATCTCCATAGTGAATTTACAAGATCCATCCAGAGATATGAAGCCATCAGATGTAATAATAGATCAGAATAGCATGGAGTATCATCCGTGATGAACTTCCCCTCTAAATTTATTAAGCATAATTTTTCGAGCTCGTCATATAGTATCATTTCACTATTCAGACCTTGTATTGGATGACCACTTCTAGACCTCGTATTGGATGCCCACTTATCTACATCTATTTGCAATTGATGACTGACTTTGCTAAATCATTTGGTTAAGCTGATGCAAACTTCTGCTTCTGGTAATTAACATCATTATCATTCACTTGGATTATTACTTTCCTTTTGAAATGGTTACATTATCAAATATTTTTTCCTTTTCCGGAACTTGAGATCCATCAAAGAACTTGAGTAATCATCTTTCCTTTGTCACCGACTTAGCTTGAAAATAAGGAAGTTCTACAATTTATAAGTAAAACAATTACACCTTTTCGGAATTGGGATAAAATTGAAGCAGAGGCTGCAATTGCAAATAGTGTTTGGATCGACCTAACACTTCCTTTCAAGTAGGTTGTGGATAATGTTTACAAGGCTGCTTCAGAGTCCGTCAATTTCATGACAAGGTTAGGCCTTTATTAATTTGTTTCATTCAAACATTATTTCTATTTCATGCTGACCGAGGACAATTGGTTTTCGATACTCATAACGCCTAAATACTATTGCATCATAATGTGGGATCCAACCCATGATTTTTAAGAAGATGTTTTCTTCCTAATGGTAAAAAAATTCAAGGATATGGCACGGTTGATGGATTTGGTCAACCGGCCAATAAATCCATTCATATGCAAATGTGAAATTTCTCTTTTCAAAGATGATGTCGTCAATGACATCTGTGGTAACTTTCCACGTGTCAGTCTCTCATTTCAAAGATGATGTCATCAATGACATCAATGACGTTCTCTCGTTTTTAAATAAAAAAAATAAATTGGGCCATATCTAAATAAAAGCAAAACAAAGAAAGAAGGATAAATGTCTTAACCGGAAACCTAGAATTGTTTTCTCTGTTTCGGCGAAGTCAAGTGACTAATCTCTTCGCCTCCATTGATATGGACTGCCTAGTTTATTTTGGGAAGTTCTCTCTCTCCAAACCTTACGTTATCTACTCTTCCGCTCTCTCTCTCTTATGACCTTGCCTTTCAGTGCTTCATTTCTTGAATTTTTTCTTTTCCTTTGATCTTGTAAAACTTGTTCAGATCCGCTTGATAGACTAATTATTTTGCAATTATCTTAATGAGCACAATGATATCTGTTGATCCACCCGGTGATGAAATGACAAATATTTTGTTAAGACTCCCTGTCGAAGATCTCATGAAATTCAGGTCTGTTTGCAAATCTTGGTGTAATCTCATTAGAGATCCTCAATTTGTTAACTTGCATATGAATCAGCATTCAATTATGTAAGGAAAGCTATTTGATCGGTGAAAATAACTTAGATATTGTGAAAAAGGAATGTTGCACTTTATACTTTGATGAAACATTTGTCGAGCGTAGGAAATTGGAATTTCCTTTGTGGGAAACAACTAAAAGATTTGAAGTGCTTGGTTGTTGCAACGCTGTTCTCTTTCTTATTTACCCTCTAACTTCTAGATCTGATAGCAAAATGTATTTTTGGAACCCAGCCATAAAATTAGTCAAGAATCTTGGTGGTTCCTCAGTGCAGCTTCCGGATGTTCCTGTTCATGAAGTGTTTGGGTTTGGATACGTTCCTCAGTTGGATGAATATAAGGTGGTAAGAATTTTATATTCCGAGGAAATGAATCTGACAGACCCCCCAAAACTTCCGCCTGTTGTTGAAATTTACTCTTTGAAAGCAGATTCTTGGACAAAGATTGAAATTGGACTTTCATACTTTATTACCAGCATTATGACAAAGGCATTTCTAGATGGATCTGCATACTGGGTTGCACGAAAGGTTGATGAGACTGAAGATTATGACTTTATTGTATTTTTCAATATGGTTGATCACGGTTTTGAAGAAATAAAGCTGCCAGAGTCTTGCCTCAATGATGGTGAATTTACTGGGTGGTTAGCAGTCTTTCGTGATTCACTTCACCTATTTGTTCATGGCCCAGAATCAGTAGATAGGTGGCATATATGGATGATGGAAGAAAATTGTTTCAGAAAGATTTGGTGCCATCAATTTAAAATTGATTGCTCATCCGAAATCTGTTGGCCCCTATGTTTTATGATGAATGGTGAGGTTATATTCGAATCCACTGAAGGGAACCTTTCTCTTTTTGACCCTAGGAATGAGCAATTTCAAGATCTTCACTTCCAAAGGAATCTTGATGAGATAGAACTATTTCAATACAAGGAGAGCTTGGCTTTACTTGATTTAGGAACTAAATCTTAGCCTAGAAAATTGTATGATGATTAGGATGAAGAAGTTGAGAGCATACTCAGAGTCAAGAAACTTCGAAAGCAATGAGCCAGTGAAGTCTATATGATATCTTGACTTGTTTTCGTCTTGTTTCCGAAGCTTTACCTGTTCGTTAACGTTCTACATGATGGTTAAATTTGTTTTCTTAAGTAGTAGTCACCTCTATATTATATATATAACTTATAGAGGATACTGGAAGACAGTAATTGTGTCGTTATGTTGTACATCAACCTGAAAAGAAGTCAAGTTGAAAGGTGCCATCTATAAAGATGAGTTGTTACAAGATCTCATATATTGGTCCACAATTTCTCTTTATTTGAAGTATTAAGCTTCTCTTGTTATGCATAATCTGGAGTATGTATTTTGTACAGTTCTTGACTTAAACTTCTATTGTCTCGATGTGTCTGAATGATGTGAAATTTAGTCTTTATTGGATTACCTCAAGTATATATATTGGATTGAAGAAATGGTAGATTCCAGAATCAGCATTATGAATTAGTAATTCGTTTCAACTATTGTTATACTGATCTTAGTTGATTTGCTTACTAACCATCCTCTTGCTGTATAAGCGAGTCTTTCTCTGTAGGAACTTTTTTCCTTTTCTAGCTTATCCTATTATTTGCTGCTCTCTCGTGCAGAATATTAAAATTTTTGTTGTGGAAATATAGGAGAACTTTTCTAAGCTATATTTCTGATTTTACAGTTCATCTCTCTAGAAATTAGAGAAAGCCAAACTTTGGTTCCAAAGCCTTGGTGTATCTTTTTAGGCTCACTGGGTTCGGCTGAACTGGTAGCTTTGAGGGTGCTTTCCCCTGATCACCATCCAATGACAGACAGAGGACGCTCCTCACTTGAGATTGATTTTTCTTCGGTTAGCTAAATAAGCATTCCTTAAAGCATCACCGGCCTTGCTTTTGGCACAAACAAGGTGAAGTCTGGTCTTTTACTCTTTTGAGATGCATTGTGAATCTTGTTGTTTTTTTCTTTTCCCTAAATGAGAGTAAAAAATGAAATGCGGCCCAGGAAAGAACTCTGCTTGAAATTTGTCCGAGCAAGGAAACGGAGACATGAGATTCCGCCATGCATCCTCAATGTCGAGCTTTAAAAAGGTAAGAGTGCAAAGAGCTCTTAGGTCTGTTGGTGCTTTATGTTAAAAATGCAAATAAAGTGTGGCTTTAATGGGAAAAGGCAAGAATGAAGAATGAAATACAAATTATATGCTTAATCAAGACAAATATATGAATGAAAAAATTGAGAAAAAAAGAGATAAGGTATAATTTACCCCAGACTATATCCAAAATTCCATCTGACACACCTAAATTTTACGGGGTCCTATTACCCCCTTGAGTTATATTTAGTATAATTATTACACCCTTTGATGCTGTGTGGCATAAAAGTGTGCACACTCTTGAAAGCAAATGAGTGATGCAAAAAAGAGGAAAACTCTAATTTTATTGGACATATGTCCTTTGTCAATTGGACAATTTGCAATTAGTTATTACTCATAATTGTTAACATTAAAATTTATATATAATTAGTTTTTTTTTCTTTTTATGTGAAATACTTATTTTTTGCCTCACTTTTAATTTTTAATTTTATTTTTTTTTCTTTCATAAGTTTTTTTATCTTTTCAGTTTTAATTAATTTTAAAAAATGACATGCATTTTCTTAAAAAACATAATTTTTTTAAAAAGGTATCGTATTCTTAACATTTTTTTTTATTTGATTTTCTTCAACTTTTTTGGTCACGGTTCGAAATAATTTATTTGAAATCAAATAAAAAGAAAGGCAAAGAAAATAAAAAGAATAAATAAAAACAGTTAAAAAAATAAAAAAACTGAAAGAGCTAAGTGTATTTGAAAAAAATTACACAAGAAAAAGTAAAATTTAAAAATTATATGTATTAACTTATTATGAATGGAAGGCAAAAAAAATAAGAAGAAAATGTTTTTAA
>JBDJHY010124997.1:0-13667 GCA_039654485.1 Withania somnifera
TATATGGGTCAACTGGTTCCGAATGAAAAGGAGGAGCTGGAGCACCCCCTGTCGCTCCTTGGGCAAAAGTCTTAACCTCATCAATAGGGGCCTACAAAACATAGCCATCATACAATGCCCTATGTCTCTAAGTGCATCATCTGAGGGGGTTGTATCCATGGACGAGGTAAATCTACAAGTGCAGGCTCATCTCGTTAAACTCTAACCGCCCAAGCCCACGAGCTCTGGCTATACCCTGACCCCTAACTAAAGTTCTCTACAGAGGCAGGGGAGCATTGTCACCCTCTGGTGTTAATCGCATACGTTCCATCTGCCAAAAAACAAACCAAGATAAGTAAGCAAGAAACTAGTGAATACCTGTCAGGAAAGAATCAATGAGAATCATCCATATAAAAGAGCCTAGTAGCTTCCTGATGATAGGACATCCAGAGACCCTATGAACTTTGCGCTCTGATACCATTCTATCATAACACAGAAATTGGGTTGTGATGATGTATACACTTCATGTATGGACAAGCCTAATCCTTTCCCAGAACGAGTAGCAGTGGACCAGTAATAGGAACCCAAAACAAAGGCAACAAGAGAAGAAGAAAAGAAAAGCATAAACGAGACTTGAAATCTAAAACCCATCAGGAAATAACTCCCAAAACCTTGTGTCATGGCTATAGAGAAACTATATACATGAATATAAAATATAGTCCCTAGTAGGGCAACTATGAAAATTGGATATCCAAGACCTGACTAGGATAGCTCTAACACTGATAGGAAAAATGGCCTGTAAGTTGCTCACCGAATCTTCGGTAAGTACCAACTACTATGCTCGATCACATCCGCTGACAAAACTGGTACCAGTACCTACATTAGGTAAATATGTAGAAGTGTAGCATGAGAACCAAACCAATGGGTACCTAATAGGCATCATAGGCCAACCGGGCATAAGCAAGTATAGGCAAGGTAAAGAACAAAAACTGGCATATAAGTATTACCAGAAAGAGGTAACTACAGTAATGGCTAGAAAGAGCAGTGAAGGATTTACTACCAATTTGTAAGTACAATCAACTCACAAATATAATAGAAAGCTACTAACAAGTCCCTATATAGACTCGGGTCATCAAATCATGACCAGTATGAGAAATATACCTATATCTCCAACGTAATCAACACAAGGAAGTACCAATAAGAAATTACCGAACCATTACCTAGTGAAGCTAACAAAAAATAAAAAAAGTTCATGAATAGTACTAATTAGAAATAGATGGGTACAAGTAAAGTATACTAAAAGACTGTCACGAACCAAAATTTGGGTCGTGATGGCATCTACACCCCTCTAGTAGACAATCTTAACGCTACAGATTGTAGCTACGCGTAATGGGCTATAAACACTCGAATGAGACAACATAGCAGAAAGCATACACAAATATATGTAAAAGCTGAAGTAGAAGAAATACATATACAACCAAAATCCCAAAACCTGGTGTCAATGGCACATGGAGCTACTATACAGGATAATATCAAACAGTACCAACGCCTTCCTCTCAATAAGTGCCAACTCAGGGACATATCCTTACTAGTGCAAGTCTCAAGGCCTCTGCAACTCGGGGACCACACCTCACACTCGAGTGCAGGATCTAAGTCTAATCACTCCAAAACTCAAGGTCTGTGCCTCGTTATATCATACTTAAGGGGCCTTTGTGACTCGGGTGACTGCACCTCACACTCAAGTGTAGCGTTTAAGACTAATTTATGCCATACTCGGTGTTCGTGCCTCGAAGGAATGCACCTTAAACTCAAGACCAGGATAAGTTCCTCATTAATACCCGTACCGGTAATCTGTACCTTATCTGTGCAATACTTAAGGTACGTGCACTAGAGGACCGTGCCTCTAAATTGAATATAGGGTCTAAGCCCTATGAATACTAGTAACATCAGCCAAACCAATAATATACAAAAGCCCAATCACAACATAGAAACAATCATGCTTAGAATAATAGGAATAAAAACAACTAGAGTCTAAGATCTGACAAAGGCCACAAGCTAAGAGATTATCTCACCACACTCATTACGTGACAACTCAAATAGTCCCCAAGGTTTGTGGGCCTCACATGGTGAGTCCGGGACCCAGACATACAACCCTTCACCCTTTATGTCCCTTTACGGGCCCCTAAAATCCAATAAATTAAACACATGTCCACTAGAAAGCAATGATCAACCTAAAACCCAACCCACACTACTTTCCACTTTACAAGAACAAGTTGTTAGCCCAGTTTATAATGCATGTAAATAAACCTAGCCTACTTGGGCCCCGATGAAAGTCCTCAAAATATGCGTACTGTAAGCCCAAAGCTCTGTACGCAGCCGAAATCACCCGAAACTATCAAATTATGATTCTAGGGATTAAATATTAAGAAAAAAAGAAATATTATAATTATCTAACCAGGTTGAAAAATGGGCTTCAAAATAGGCCCCTAAGCCCTACAGCCAAGAAAAATAAAATAAATATACTGACGCAAAACCCTCATCTCGGAGTACCCATGGTCCAAATTTGAGCCTAAAACAATGAAGGAATAAGGGATAAATCGACTCCCCAATCATAAAAAGACCACCCAAGCACCAAAATGATATTTGGTTGAGCTAAATTTCCATAGCCCAAACTCAAGCCAAAAACCATGGTTCACGAACTTATGGTCCATCTAGAACAAAGTTAGCATTATAGAGCTAATGAAACTATCAAAATTTAACTTCGAGTGTGTTTACTAGTATTTCACTCACAAGTTCCACCATTTCAAAACTAAAACTCTAAAACAGAAAACTAGTGATAACAGACAGACGAGATGCCAGGGCATCGAACTACCTATCCTAGTAAGGCATAAATGACTTGGGAAAACTAACAGACGACTCAAAACACAAACAAAGAAGAATAAAAGAAAATGACCAAATAGGTCATTACAGAAATAAAGCTTGAAGGTACCCCATTATGTCGGTAGATACACTCATATATCCAAGTAACCCTACAAGTACTCCCCCTTAAGTCCTAAAGGGTACAAATAATGTGTAAGGAATCAATGTAAATAGGTAATAGAATAGTAAATAAGTGTCCATATGCACACATCCTGGTATATGAATCAGCCAAGAGAGGACCCACAGAAGATATTTGATATACTTCCCCAACCTCCCACAATATACCCTTCCCTGGCCACGCAACATACCCTAGGCATGGTGACCCAGGTTAGAAGGTTAGTGGAGGGATCTAATCCCATGTACATAATCCCTATAAAAAGGCATCCAAGGACATAATCCACAAGGACAAGGGGAAAAAACTTAGGTTTATACCGTACAACATATCACAATAGAATGTCAGGTACAACTATACTGTCAAAAATTCCAGTCCCAAAAGATCGAACAACCTCCCTATACGCAAGCCTAAAAATAACAGTAAATGTGAAAAAATAGCCTCAAATAGTATGGTAAAATAGCTCCATACTTCTCCTAGGCACAATAGTGGAAGATATAAGTATAAACGAAGCTAGTTTATAGTTTTATAAGAAAAATATTCAGCAAAGATGACATCTTCTCACTAAATCTCTAGAAAGTACCAACTACTATGTTTGATCATGTCCGCGAGCAAAACTCATACTAGTACCTACATCAGGAAATGATATAAAAGTGTAGCATGAGTACAAAAGCAACGGTACCTAATAGGCATCAAGGCCGACCAGGCATAAGCAAGTATAGGAATGGTAAAGAACAAATCCTAACAAGTAACATAATGGCACTTAGTGTATAAGAAAAAAGGGGTAACTACAGTAATAGCTAGCAAGTGCAATGAAGGATTTATTAGCAGTGTGTGTATAAAATCAGCTAAATAATATAAAAGAAAGATACTAACAAGTAACTGTATGTAGACTCGGGTCACGACCAAATCATGACCCGACGAGACATTTACTTGGAGCTCCAATGTAATTTACTCAAGGAAATACCAAAAAGAAATTACTAAACCATCACCTAGTTACGCTAACCACGAACACAACAAGTGCATAAATAGTACTAATCAGAAACAGAGGGATACAAGTAAATTTTCCTATGAAACAAACCTGGTCGATACCCCATTCTACCAGTAGGTAGACTCAAACAAATAGGTAACCCAACAAGTACCTTCTTAAATCTCGAAGGGTACAAACAACGCATAAGAATGCAATGCAAAGTGGTGCCGAATTATTAAATAAGTGCCCATATGTATCCTCCCTAATACATGACTTATCTAGGAGTGGACCCACTGAACCTATTCCATATACTTCCCTAATCTCGCCCAGTACATGGAGACCCAAGTCAGAAGGTTTGTGGAGGTACCCAATCCTACATACATAATCCCTATAAAAAGTCATCTAATGTCGTAATCCTCAGGGCCAAGAGGCTAAAACATGGGCTCAGCTCGTATAAGATATCTCAGTAGAGAGTCAAGTATAACTATATTGAGAAAATTTCTAGTCCTAAAATATCCACCTACCACCCTGTAGGCAAGCCCAGAAATCATAGTGAATGCGAGAAAATAGCCTCAGATAATGTGATAAAATAGCTTCATACTGCTCCTAAGCATAGTCGTGGAAGATATAAGTATATATGAGACCAGTTTCTATTTACTATTATGTTAAATTCAAGCTATTATTCAAACATTTAACAAATGCTCGCAACACATACAATCAATAGGCTAGGCTAGTCCAAGACTACAAACTAGGGCCCTTAAAACAACTGCTAGGGCCCAACTCACAAGGGTACAATCCTTCCCCCAGACCTAGTCCAAGCCCTAATCCTCGATCACTTGCATTCTCAGTACTATAAATATCCCAAAGGATCCCATCAAGGGCCAAGTACACACCTCTATTGAGAAGAAAAACACAGAGCTACCAAAACCTAGTCTAAACCATTCACTCCCAGGCTCATAGTAGACTACGAAATGCTATCATCAAATGTCTACCAACCAAATAGCAAAATACTAACCGTCTATCCAGGCCCAAAAGTACCAACCCTATTCTAGTCACATACAATCAGCACAAATATAACACAATAAAGCAACCTTCCTAGATCGTCTTTAGAGCTACCAACCTAAATTGAGGGATAGCTACTAAGCTCTAATCATAAGTTTAATCCCCTCCCCAACCTCACTACAGTCTAGAGTCCAACTATAAAAATACGCATCAAAGGTGTTACTCCTCCCCAGCCACACTATTGTCCAGAGTTGGCGTGAAGCACCCGGGGTAAGGCAGTAAAACCCTAGGGTAAGTAGTTAAGCTAAAATCTAGCTAAAAGGCCATAGGCTGAATGAATAAGCATGTCGGGGCCTAAATAATCATTCCATCCCCGTGCTGGAGCTATACCATATATATAATATATAATACCCAATTTCAAGAAGGTAAATAGTAGCCTAGCTGAAAGACGATAATTTAATTCTGAAGCCACAACAATGGAGTATTTAATGAAGAAGTTGTGCAGAACCCTTCCTTTTCCCTCTTCTACCTTTTTTCTTCTTCATTCTTCGCTTTCTTTCCTATTCTTTCTTTCATTTCCATTCATTCTTTCTATTACTTTCTAGCTTTTCTTTTTCTTTTTGTTCGCTCTTTTTTAGAATAGGCAACTACCTATGCACAACAACATATATAATCATCATTTAATTCCACTGCCATACTATTATACATAATTATATTATATTAAAATAGAGTATATTTGGATATTGCGTAGACTCGTTATAAAATGATTTTAGAAATATTATTCTATTAATTTTTATATATGTAAAAAGATAAAAATACCCCACCAAGCTGACTAAACTCTGGATCTTAGTCAGCAAAGTAGTCCTCATTCTATCATGCACAATCGAAATCTTGGTTGAATCATTCATAATATCCTTCTTCGACACCATGTGCCCCAAGAATTCCGTATAATTTAACCAATACTCATAATTTGAGAATTTTATCATATAACTTCTAATCTCTCAACTTTTGAAGCACAATCCTCAAGTATCGAACATGATCTGCCCCTATATTGGAATATAACAAGATATCATCAGTGATATAAATGACAAATAAATCCAAAAATGGGCATTACACATTGTTAATTAACTCTATGAATGTGACTAGGGTATTAGTAAGCCTGAAACACATCAACAAGAACTCATAGTGGCCATATATAGTTTGAAAGCTATCTTTGGAATATTCGAAGGCCTAATCCTCAATTGATAGTAACCGGACCTAAAAATAATCTTAGAAAAGATGAAGGCACTCTGAAGCTGGAGGAATAAATAATCAGTACCAAGAACTAGATACTTATTCTTCATGGTCACTTTGTTCAACTGTTGGTAGTCAATACATATACACATGAATCCATTCTTTTTCTTCACAAATAAGATCAGTGCACCCCAAGGTCACATAATAGGATGAATGAAACCTTGATAAGAAATCCCTGCAACAAATTTTTCAAATCTATCAACTTAACAAGAGAAATATGGTAAGAAGGTATATAAATAGGCTTAGTGAATGTCTCACAGAAACCGACTCTAAGGAAGGAGAATCAAAACTAACATCCTGTAAAAAATCCAAATAATATCGACACCCCTTCTCAACCAACATCATACCTTGAAGGAAAAATATAGATCTACTAGGATACAACCTATATGTACTCTTCCAGTAACCTCAGATTACCCAACATGCACAAAGTAATAGTCTTGGCATGGGAATCTTAGACAACATGGTACGGGTCAAGCAATTTCATACCTAGAATAACATCAAAATCTATCATATCAATCAAAATTAAGTCTACCCAAGTATCATACCCCTATAAGAAAACAAGAAGAGATTAGCACACCTAATACATGACTAAGGAATCACTCACAGGATTAGATGCATGAATAGATATATACAAAGTATTAGGTAACATATCAAAAGCCACAACAAATTATATTCTATATATGAATTATTAGACTTTAGATAACGTAACACAGATGCAAGGCAATAACAAACTGGGATGATACCTATGATCATATTACATCTGAAGAATGTTCCTCAGGTCTCTCCAATAAATCATAACACCGTGTGTGCCCACCTTGGAGAAGAACTGTACCACAATTTGACCATATTACTACTTGATGTGTACCTCTACCACTCTATGAACCTCTACTTTTCTGCCCACCTCCTCTACCTCTAACCGGAGGTACAGATGCCCAAACTGGAGCATGAGAGACCTAAGAAGCCTTCTAAGACTCCAACCGCATGCGCTGGGGATAGAACCTATATAAATGTCTAGTATTACAATGACTATAACATTATCTATGGAATGTAGGATGATGTGATGAACTCTGAGACCCAAAATGGCATACCTGACCCCAAAGTCTCTGTTGAGACCCATAAGAACTCTTTTTGGGATGAATGCACTGTGAAATGTCTGGATAGTACTAAAGGTCTATATGTTTTCCTTAAATAGTTCTCGGTGGTGGGATGAATACTATGTATAAAAGATCCCCTACCTCTAACTGAGGAACCTAAAATCTATACAACAAAACAAGGCCTCTTTCCCTTATTGTCACTGATTCGATCTCTATGCAACTGCTCAAAACCCCAGTTGTATCAATCAGACTATATAGAGTAGATCTCTCTATATAGAAAGCTGTAAATGTTGCTGCTAAGAGTGGATAGATCAATCCCTTCATGCACTTAGCTATCTTCTCTCACTCATCTGGGAAGATATCTAGTGCATGTATAGATAGTTACTAGAAACAAGACACATACTCATAAACCATCATACCTTATTGATCCAATGCATCAAAAAATAGGTAGAGGCCATCACTCATGTTTCCTGATACATACCTCTCAACAAAAGCCTGAGTAAACATAGCCCAATTCATAGGAAGAGATCCAGCTGGTATAGAATCAATATGTCTGCGCTACCACTATCTAAATAATACCCTAAGATGTAAATAGTATAGTAGACTCTATGAGACTAAAATAGTCCCATAATCTTTAATATCTTTTGACATGTCGTCAAAAATGGGTCCTCATATTTCCCACCTAAAAATTATGGTGGGTTTGTCATACAAAACCTCGATTCTCCTTTGCCGGTGATCAAACATCTCAGCAATGAATGCACCCTGATTCCAAATAGATAGAATTGGTATGTTATGTACCCATTATGCGATCAGTGGTTGTCCCGCTGCCTTTGAATAATTGGAATCTGCCCCACCCAAACCTAAACTACGAGTGACTGACCTACCTGAATTTTCTTTAATGGTGGCTGACCCGCCAGATCATGACCATTGGGATAACTATCTACTCTGATTTCTCCACCCTAACTCTGTTCTATAAACTATGCGACGTGCAGCCCTATGCCATTATATTCAATACCCTTAGAACACTAAAAAGGGTGTCTTGTCCCTCATCTCTCTTAATATGCAGTCAAGGGAGGAAGCTCTGGAATATATCTTCTAACTTTGGATGCTATCCTAGAGGTTCCCCTGGATCTAAATCTTGCTAATCCTCTATCTCATACAAAAGATGCCAAAATTTCTTGCTCATCCCTAATAATAAAAAATCTGGTCCTTACTATCTATTAAAAAAACATGTAAGGCCTCAGAACATAGACTCAACCACGATAGAAGAAATGAAAGATGAAAAAGATATTTTCCTAGAGTTTCATAGCCTTTCGAGGACAAGTAACAAATGTATCGACAACGATCTGCGAGACTCTATTAAACATGGCTTATGTATATTAGGATCTACAAACCTAGGGCTCTAATACAAACTTTTCATGACTCAAAATCTGGGTATGATGGCACGTACCTTACAATCCCGATAGATCATCCAAACTAACATTAAATGAGGAAAATTTGGAAGTAAAATACATAAAATAACCTATATGCGACAATCTATAAGTATATAAATATAAACCATGACCAGGTTGCAACTATTTACAAGCGTTTATGGATTAATTACAAGAAAAGTTACAGTTAATAAAAATCATTTAATAAGTCAAGAAACTTGAAATAAAAAAATAAGAGAAGTGTTTAGTAACTGATGAAGAGATAACCGTCTATGTTCAAATCCTCGAACTACTCCTCAAAATCCAAGGTATCCATAAGGATGAGGAAGGCCTAACTCTTTATTATTAAATCATACAATAAAAAATATAATCAATACATTTGAATATACTTAGTATGTGATTCTAGCATAAGCATGGATAAATGTATAGAGATAAAGAACATGCAATAAAATATGTAGTAAATCAGAAGAATAGATCATAAGTAAACCTTTGCAACAAACCAAAACTTGTATGCAAATTAAGATTATAGTCTAAAAATTAAAATCATAAAATTTATACTAAACTTATAAACGTCATGAGTAAATGATAATTATTCGGATAGTGAACCTAACGCATGTTCTAAACATAAATCATATAATGGAAGTTTCTCTTAATCAATATTAAACCAAGTTATGAGAAACATAGAGTCGAGTGTCCTAAAATCCCACACTATAAAAAGATTGATCTAAACTTTCGAGCGAGATCATTTCATAAAAATAAGGATCTTTACATAATCCATAGAGTCAAATTTATGCTGGCAAACACCGTCACAACTTAAAATATGTGTGTGATGGAAGCTTGCTTCTATAATAGCCCTCAGGGATATTTCCGTTATTCCCATAATTTTTCTGTGTTTAGAGAATTCTTGTATCTACCTCAGGTTATTTGTATCTTGATGGAATTGATAGGTTGGTTCCCTAGCAGTTTTACGGTTTAAATTCCTCTAAATATTATTACTTTAGGACTTACTCGGACTATAATATCCCAAATTAAATTTTCATTAATTTTGTTGAGTCTGAAATATCATAAAAAATTCGTATATGGAGTGTTGAAATCGGACTCCATTTCAATTCCATATGATTTTTGACACTTTTTGGAAAACATGTCAAAGCAACCGCATTGACCGATTTATCATCCAAGTGACCGAAAAATTGGTGGTCAATAAATTGGCTAGACGACCTATAAATTAGCTAAGGATGATAAATCATCCACTTTTACTAATAAATCATCACGTCGGTGGCTGGACGATAAATAACTCCTTCACGATTTTTCCTTCATTCTCTTGAAATTTCCATCTATGTCATGATCTTTAAAGCTTGATTAAGAAACATTAAAGGCTTGATTAAAGATTCTAGTCTGTAGAATCATATTGTGGTTGGTCTACTATCATTTTATTGGTAATCTTTATTTTTTTATTATAACAAAGTTTTCTATGTTATTTAAAGTCTCAAGGCTTATATCTTCATGTTCTACTATAAATTTAAGCTCTATTTTGTACCATATATGATGTATGTGCAGTGCTCTTTGTATTGGATATAAATATTTCATCCTTTTAAGATATTGGGATTTATAGACCCTTTTTTATCCTAAATTTTGATCCTGCCTTATATAGAAATATGGGTCTTTTTTTAATCATCTTAACTCGTGGGTTATGTTTTTTATAGCTTCATCCAGTGTCTAGATCATCATGTTCTCTGCTTATTCTCGTATGACTTTTGAGGGTTTTGCCGGCACCAAGAAGGCTAAGGTCTAGTTTCTTCAAACTGGTATTAGTATAGGATATGTATTGTAAAAAGCAAGCTTGGATGGGATTAATAGTCGGGCTCCAATATGCTTATTCTTCTAGTCTATGCCCTACTTAGCTAGCTTGTTGCTTGGTTACGTACTTTGGGGATGTATTTCCTACCCGTATGTTGACGCCAACTCTGTAACATAGTATGGTTGGTAGAGGAGTATAACCTTTGGTGCATATAATTTATACACTAACTCTGGAATATAGACTGTTTGGGATGGGAATATACTAGTGATTAGAGCTTAGTAACAATCCCCTGATATAGGTTGGTGGTGTTAGAGTTGATATATGTAGGCAGATTATTCTATGTTACCTAAGATATTGTGTATGATTAGGGCATCTGTGGCTCTTTAGGACATATATAGCTTGATGTGTCTTCACTAGATAGTTAGCATCCCTATGTGATGACATTGTACATAGACGGATAAGACTTTGTTTGATACTTAGCAGCCTTGTGTGGTAATATCATGCCCTAACCCAGTATGAGACTAGAAGTGTGTTGTATTGGACTCAGCTATAATAGATCCATGTTTCCCCTATATAGGTGTCTACCTGGCACTTAGAGTGTGCTCTATGGGCATTTGTGGCACCTTTGATACGGTTTCTCATGGCTCAGAACCGTAGTTGTGCTAGGAGAGGATGTATCTTGTGACTAGAAATTTACATCCATCCTATGGATTCCAGTTAGCAGCCTCAGACAAGTTTAGCCTATTGATGTGTTCTTTGTAGTGAGTATCCATTTAATATTTTTAAGGGCTAACTTGATTTTGACAGAGTTATAACACGAAACCGATTTCATATATACTTTATCTTCTATGACTGCGCTCATGAGCAGTATGGATCTATTTTATCACACCACCTTAGCCTATTCTCTCACTATCACTATTATTTCTGGATACTTCCTACAAGGCAACAGTTGGGTCTTACCGAGGTTTTGATTTTTTCCTATATAGATGGACTTAAGTTTCCACTGAGATATGATATACGGGCTGAGTCCTAGTTTTATCCTTTTAGCCTTAATAACTATGTCACTTATTGGATTTTTATGAGGATGTTGAAAGTGGGATTAGATCCCTTCATGGATTCTCTAACCCTGGGTGGTTATTCCTGAGATATTACTACTAGGTAGGATTTACATCCCAATATAGGGATATACTAGAGTAGGAGGGTTAAGTATACATGGAAAATTCCGTGGGTCTGCTCCAGGTAGATTCTCGTACTGAAAAGGGTATGTACGTTGACTTATTTATATTGTATAAGGTTCGAGCCCTTCATGGATCCCTATTAATTTTAGAGTATCCTAGAGTAGGAGTATACCAATACTTATTTACGTGGTATACGACTCGAATTAGTGTCCTCTTGACTGGAGAGTACCCTAGATAGGGAGCATGTCGGCGCTTGTTTACTTTTCCAGTATCCCTTTGAATTGCATCTCTACGAGTTGACTTTCTCTTTAAGTATTACGTGGGGATTACCTGGTTAGTCGCTTTGTAGCTTGGGTGTACCTACCAGTAGAATGGGTTGCTGGCATGGTTTTTTTCTGGTAGACTTTGTTTTTTCCCTTTTTCTCTAATAGACACTATTTATGCACTTATTGTATTTGTTGTTAGCTTATCTTGTTGATGATTTTGTAGTATGTTATTGCTACTTCCCTGTGCTGGCTACGTCGGAGCTACAGGTATACTTCATAGTTGGTTATGATTAGCTTGTGGACCACATTTTGTGTGTGGTACCCTGATAGAGAATTTTCTTTATCCTTGTTAGTTGATGTTGCACACACTGATATTTGATCCTCCATCGTGCTTACTAGCTATTGATGCAGTTTCCCCCCTTGTCTATAGTACATTATGTGCCACTACTTCATTGTGTTTTGATTTCTCTTTACCTTGCTTATGCTTACTTTTTCTTTGTTATCCTATGATGTCTAATAGGTACCCGTTGATTTTAGTACTTATGCTACACTTTTGCACCTTTTGTGATGCAGGTCTTAGTATGATTCATCCATACGGGCGCGATAGTGTGAGCTAGTTTGGTGCTGTTTCAGGAGATACAGTAAGAAGTGGACATTCATGTTGGTCGGTCTACCTTTTGTCTCTAGCATTGTTCTACTTGGAGTCTAGATAAATATATTGTAGTTTTCCGAGTTGTGGGTTGTGTTTTCTACCTTTTATATATTTTTTGATGCTCTACAACCATGATACCAGGTTCTTGGTGTCATTCTCAGTTGTGTATGTTCATGTTCTATTTCCTTCCTTCTTTTCATCCCCCTTATATCTTCGTTGGTTCTTGGTACTGGTCCATTTCTTTAAGCCTTGGGACAACATTAGGCTTGTCTATAGGAGGGACATATACACATCAGAACTTGAGTTTTGGGTCGTCACCGAGTGGTATCAGAGCTCTAGGGAGCAACTATTTTGTACAATCACATGGATCGGTATTTAGACATCCATATCTTATACTAGAAAGGCTACAGGGAAGTCTTTAGGAAAGACTCTCACTTTGTGACTCCAAACGTGCATGTATGGTGATTGAGTTCCTACCACTTCTATTGGCTCTAATATTTCTTGATGACTAGGAAGAGGCCCTAGTGGACACCATTGAGATTCCGCATGCGTTCTCAGAGTTTTAGAATTTGAATGGGGCATTAGAAGAATACATAATCAAAAATTAATTTTTGAGTCACCTGGGCACTCGCAGAGGCTATTACCATGCCAGCTCCGTAGAGTGCCATGGTGTATTAAGAAGTACCAGTGGGTGTCAGGATCCAAAATCTCAGGTCATGATGGCATCTACAACCATTCTATAGACAAGCCTAACCCTAGAGCCTAGAGCTATATTCAATGGGATATAATCCCACAAGACAACTAACACAGCAAGGAAAAACATAAACAATACATAAAGAACGGAAGCCAAAAGGAAATCATACATAGCCCAACTTCCAAAACCTAATGTCAGTGGCATATGGAGCTGCTATACAGAAACCAAAAGATACAAAATACAAATAACTCCTCTAAAAGATATTATAATGTAGGGCCTG